>JAJPUD010000064.1:603785-621875 GCA_023553655.1 Myrmecobius fasciatus
CCTCCCTCCCTCCCTCCCTCCCTCCCTCCTTCCTTCCTTCCTTCGTTTTAATTTCTTTATCTGAAAATTGTCTGTTCATATCATTTGACCATTTATCAGTTGGAGAATGGTTTGTATTTTTATAATTTGAACCAATTCTTTTTATAATTTAGCAATAAAACTTTTATCAGAATGCTTGGATATAAAATTTTTCTCCCACTTTGCTGCTTCTCCTCTACTCTTGTCTGCATTGGTTTTGTTTGTACAAAAACTTTTTAATTTAATATAATCAAATTTATTTATTTTGCAATTCATAATGTGCTCAAGTTCTTCTTTGGCCATAAATTCTTTCCTTCTCCGCAGATCTGAGAGGTAGACTATCCTTTTGAGGTTTCCTTGGCAAAGATCCTGAAGTGGTTTGCCATTTCCTTTTCTAGCTCATTTTACAGAGCAGGAGACTGAGGCAATGACTTCCCATGGCCACATAACTAGTTAAGTAATTAAGATAAGATTTGATCTCCCATCTTCCTGAATCCAGGCTTAGAATTCTTATCTGCTGCCCTATCCAAGCTATTCTTGATATGAACCATTATTTTTCAGTACAGTAGAGACTAATTCTGTAAATCAACTATTTTACTTTCGGTGACAAGGATTTCATTGACTTGTTGGTAATTTATTTTGTTATATATTTTAATTGCATTTAAAAATAGATTTATTTGCATCATAACTAATACAATATTATATAATTGAATTTCAGCTGACCAACACATTAGCTTTTCACTAAACATAAAATATATCCTCCAAATAACTGTCATGTAATTAATATTTTCCAGCTACTGTCAGTCTGTCATAGTTGAATTTGAAACCCAGGCAAAATACATATATTGTATATAGTTTCAATTTCTGGTCCCCAAATGTCTAAATTTCTTGCTCCAAAATATATATTTTTTAAAAATCAGAATCTCTTAATTATCTATTTAAAACAATTAAGTCAGTAATTGACTGATTTTCATAATGGAGATAGTTATTAAAAAATCCTCTTTTATGGGTAGGTGGACATAATTAAATATAATAGAAAGGTTGAATTTACATTAGACTTTGATTAAAAATATGGCAAATCTTTTTTATGTGTAGTCTATATTAACTATTGGCCAAATTGGATTTTGAAGTACTCAGATTCAGTTAAAAAACATTTTTATTCAGACTTTGAAATAATTCAGACACCTTTTAAAAATGATTTTAATGAGTGGTTGTATAGGCACCAGAATTACTTTGAGATTCTAAGATGGCATGAATCATGTAGTTTGCATAGTGATGAAACTGTGTGGTAGTATATGATCATAGCAAGTTTTAGACTTTTATCACACATTTCTTCTCCATACATATTTTGATTCAACTAAATTATACTACTTACTTGGCTATTGTAAATGTCCCATATGTCTTTATTTCTGCATTTTTATCCATAAGCTTCTTCTGTTTTAGGTATCAGGAATTCTAAAACCAAAATGAACCAGTCTCTGCTTTCAAGGAATTTATAGTATATTAGACATTTATAAGTGTGCATGTGTGTGTATAATACATTTCATATACACATTCATGTATATATAGACATGCATATGTGTGTGTGTGCGTGTGTATATAAAATACAATGTTATTTTAGGAGGAGAGCATTAACAACTAAGAGGGAAGATCATAGAGGGCTTCATGGGAGAGGTGCCAAATGAATTGAATTTGAAGATAAAATATCTGATAGGCAAAGGTGAAAGAAGAGTTCATTTTTATGCATGTGGTATGGCCTATATGAGTGCATGGTGAAGCTACAATGTCACTCTTAAGAAATACCTAATAATCCAATTTGGCAGAACATAGTATGATAAGAGTAATATAAAGTCTAGAAAGGTAGGTTGGAGCCAGATTGTGGAAGGTCTTAAATACCAGACTAACCATTGAAAGTTTAAATTATGTTTTATTTTAAAAAATTTGAATTTAGCAGCCTTCAGCAGTTTTTTCTAATAGCTCAACATTTAGCAAGTAAATACAGTTATGAAAAACTCATAAACCATGCCTAAAAAATGTATTGTCATCTCCTCTTGCCAAAGAATCATAGGATCAGTTATCCAGACAGAGCTGCAAGGGATCTCAGAGGTCCTGAATCCAAATCTCTCATTTTATGAAGGAGTAAGCATGGTTTCAGAGGAAGTGATTTGCAAAGATAATTTAGGTTGTAAATGTCAGAGGCAGGAATCAAACCTGAGGCCTTGACTTCAGAGACTGTGCTTTTTCTACTTTATTACTAAGTTTAGCAAATACCTGTGCTAGAGTCTCTCTTGCTTGATTTAGTCTGATCACCCACAGTCGGATACACTGTACCTCAACTCCGACATTGTGATGTCATTTTGTCTTGTTTGAGCACAAAGGACAGGCAACAAAATCAACAGCTTAGTACCTTTATGTACACAGTGGATAGAGCACTCCATCTGGAATCAGGAAGAACTGAACTCAAAAACAGCCTCAGACCGTAGGTAAGTGACTTAACTTCAGCCTCAGTTTCCTCATCTGTGAAACAGGGATGATAGTAACACCTATCTCCCAGAGTTTCTATCACAATCAAATGAGATAATTGTAAAGTACTTTGTAAACTTTTAAAGTGCTATAAATAGGCTAGCTATTATAACAATTATTATTATTATTAATTATTGGTAGATAGCACATTTCATCATCTATGTTTTGAAGTCATGCTTGCTCATTGGAATGAACAGAATTATTTCATGTTTCAGAGATGTTTCCCCAAAGCTTTTTGATCAAAGATGACATGATTGAATAAAGAAAGGAAGAAAGGGAAAGAAGGAGGGAAAGAATGTAGGAAGGAAAATTGATTAGCCTTGATAAGGAGAAAGAATTAGAATTTATGGCAGGGGAAAGAATAGAGAATAATGTAGAGGGATTTTGAAGTGTAGACTTGGGGAGAAGGATTTCATAGTGGAAAAATATTGAAGGTGAGCTTCTTGAGAGGTAAGGTTGTTTGTCTTCCTATTTGTTTCCACTGCTTAGTATCGTGCTTGGTTTGTGTTAAGAATTTAATAAATGCTGGTTGCCTGACTCTCTATTGCCATTTGTTAAAAGTCTACTTTTTCCTTAAGTTTCAGTTAAAATGCCACTTCTCCATAATGCCTTACCTCTTTTTCCCAATTGATAATCCTTTTTTTTTCCTCCTTAGATTTTGAACCTCTTTTAAGTATTTAATTCCATTTTTCTTTACATTTATCAATTTCTGAATGTGTTGCTTTCCCCATTGGATTATAAATTCCCTGAAGACATGTACCATATGTTAGTTATTCTTGGCATTTCTCCTCAGTATTTAATAAATATTTGGTAACTTTTCCTGAACTTATTAGCCAATTATTATTAGTTTAATATTTTAAGCAAATTTAATGTAATCATTTGGATATGTTAATATATCTTTAAAAAATCCATTCATATCAAAAACCTGAAGGAACTTGTCCATCTGTCTCAATATATATTTCTAATTTCTCAGGTTGTCATTCACCTTGTCAATAATTACTTACATACTAGGCAGGGAGAGCTCAAGTTTGCCCTAGTCAGTGCATATGGAATCTTTACCAGTTGTGACTATGATTAAAAAGCCCAAATGCACCTATTTTCTCAGTTTGCATCAAATATTTTAATAAGAAGACTAGAATTAATATTATTGAATATGATTGAGGTTTGTATTTTTCTAATTTCTCCTTTTGACTTTGATCTAAGGAAAGATATTCTTATTTCCATTTATTTAATAAATGAAGTTCTTGTTATACTGAGTATTTTTAGCTTAGTAATTTCCTTGACAAGTTTCCTCATTCAGTATTTGATTTTAAACTTGAGCTAAAATGTTGAACATCATGTGAAATGGGATATTATATTAACATTAACATTTTATTGGACTATTAACATTTAACACATTAGTCACCTTAATTCAGTTTAATTGATTTCTTCCAGAATTCAAGAGCAATACATTTGTCAGTTTTACATAAAAAGGGAGAGGGAAGATGAGCTTAAATGTAAATATCCAACTTCTGATGAAAAACCACAGAAATTAATGCATGTTAGTTAAGTTAAATTTGGAGTGAAACATATCACAACATTTAAAAATACAAATTAAAATAATTTGGAATTTACATATTATAAAATCAATATGTATCAATTTTATTTAGGGATGTAATAAATATGTATGCTGTTGTGTAGCAGTTATCTAAATAGTTAATTCTTTTTCACAATTTCTGCTTTAGCTAAATGCAATTTTTCATAAGAGTTCTTGGACAAACCAAATATCTAAAAAATCTAATCTTCATAGAAGTCTTTGTGGTGCAATATTATCTTTAATTCTCTCTCTCTCTTTCTCTCTCTCTCCCTCTCTCTCTCTCTCTCTCTCTCTTTGGGCTCAGGCAATTGGGGTTAAGTGACTTTCCCAGGGTCACACAGCTAGGAAGTGTTAGGTGTCTAATTTCAGATTTGAATTCAGGTCCTCTCAACTTCAGGGCTGGTTCTCTATCCACTGTGCCACCTAGCTGCCCCCTCTCTCTCCCCCATTATCTTTAATTCTCAAAAATGTATTTACATTTTGCTTTGGAATGACTAAATCTCAAAGTTGCTAGATAGTGTATTGGAATGGGAATCAAAAGACTTGGGTTTTAGATTGGGGTCTGCAAATAATTTACTGTGTGACCTTGGATATATATATTCCTTCCCTTTCTCTGAGTCTCTTTCCTCCTCCATAAAATGCCAGGTTAGACTGGATGACAGCTAAAGTTCCTTCAGTTCTAGCATTTTGTGATCTATTCATTCTGCCCAGTCTCTGGTTATCTCTTTTCACTAAGAAAGTTCTGGGGAAGCTTATTGTATAGATCATGTGTTCCTTTACATAATATGAAAGCATTTATTGCCATGTCTCTAACAGGCTAAGCTTAACTAACAAATTTTATAAACTCAAATATTAACAGAATTGTTTCATCTCTGTCATTTTTATAGAATTGAATATATATTAGGATATTACCTTATTTTGCATTGTAGGAATGGAGAGTGTTAAGTGGAGTAGGAAATGGTAGTGAAAATGTTTGTTATCAATATTTAGAGCAAAACATTGCTAGACATAATTGAATGTCTGTTATGTTAGCAAATATGCGTTTTCAATTTAAGGCATAAGATTTATTCTGAAATCTTTAATAAAGGAAAACCCTTCCCTCAGAAGACAGATTTTAGACAAAAGTTGCATACATTTGAACTCAGTTATCTTCCAGAAGTGCTTTATAAATTACAATTATTAATCCTGTTTTACAGATGAGCAAGTTGTGTATGATTTTATGATTGGAAAATTATGGTGCCTCTACTTAATTTCAGATTTTGGAGTAATAACTGTGTAATAGTAATACTGACTATTAGGATCACTTACACATAGTCTGATTTCCCCTAAACAACAGGAAAGTTATACTGAGACTTAATTGGTTCAGGGGTATTAACTTGTTGACTTGACTTTCCATTTCCCTATTCCTGCATGACTCAAAATATGCCCTGTTGATCAGACAGATTTTGATATGGAAACAAGGTTAGATTGTCATTTTTGAATATCTTCCATACTATTGTTAAATAAAATGTTTCAAGCTTTTTTGATTTATTAGTGTCTCATTTTGTTTGAATCCCAATCCAGAATCACAGGACTGTTTTGAGACTAGAATAGTCCACAATATATCTTACATCATGTGAAATAAGCTATTATATTAACATTACATTTGTCAGAAAGACAGAATTTCTGCCTTGGAAGGGAGTAGAGGTAGATTGATTACCTCTGCAGGGTGACTAGTCCAAAGTATATCTTTATTTCTTCATTCAGTAAATTTGATGGTTTCAGATTTTCTTTTGTTTCTATGAAGAAAGCCAAGTTTATCACTTTAATCAGCCACTGCAGAATGTTGATTCTGTACTATTTATTGTTTCTGTCTTAGATCTGGGTGCATGCTAGTGTGAAATAAAAAGTCTGGTCGAGGGTGCTGCTTTGAACTATCTAGGCCAGGAAAGATTCTCAGGAAAAAAATTTTTCTGTGACTGCACTAAAATTTCATATGATCTAACTGCTGGGAGTTGAGTTTTTCTTCAAAGTGCTTAGCTTGAAAGTAAGTACAGGACAAGTGAAATTCTTAGAGTCATGGTTTGATGCCTTGAAAGTAACTATGAGCTATCTTAGGTTTTTGAATTGAAGGAAGGTAGAGTCCCTAATAGTGCTCTTTGCGTAAGTTAGTATTCCTACTGGGACCTTCTTAACTGCAAGGCAATAGTTCCGTTAGGGTAGCCAAAAGAAAATTTACTGCTGGCTGAGTCTCCAGGAGCTGTGTTAAATCTGTTTCAGCCGGAGTTATACTGTGCATATTTTATATTTATATTGAGCAGGTACCTGCTCATGGCTAATAGTAAGATAACACTTTTTACTAGGAAGTGTAGATTTTAAATTTAAATGTTTCATAAATCACTCATCCTGATGTTCCAAGACAAAACATGGTCATGTTAAGAAATACTTTTTTTTCTTCTCCCAAATGGCCAGCTCATGCACAGGGATTTTGCAGATCTCCTTACTTAGCTTTTGAAGTAATGATTTAGAAGCTCTTTCATAAACTGCCAGTTCTTTAAGGGTGTAACACTATTAAACATTCATTATATTATACAGACTTCAGTGAAGTCTTCTGATGCCTGTCCAAGGTATGAATCTGGTTCTTTTCTTAAAATATTAATTTCTTCATTTTTATTGCTATCTTTTATTTTTACATCTGCTTCATTTCCAAATATGTTCCTCTTTCTTCCCCTTCCCAGAGAGCAATCCCTTGTAACAAATATCCTGGGTTCTTATGCCAGCCAAATGCTTTCTCTGGTGGATCTTGACATATTAGAAGGGCCCAGCATGTAGCTCCATAAAGGAATAGTTATCTGTTGCCTGAGTACCAGCTTAAGAGTATAGAGACTCATTACTAGAAGGTTGTTCACCAAGGAATGATTTGTAAATTGATGGATAATAATGTGATTGCTTTTTCTTCCCACTCCTTGTAAAATGTAAACTTGAGGTCTTCTATTAAAAAAAACAAACAAACAAACAAACAAAAAAAAACTTTGTATCCCCAGTGCCAAATATAATGCATTGGATAAAGTAATTACTTAATAAAGGTTTGTTGAATTATTGAATTGGATTACTTCTGTTTACAAAAAATGTCATTTAAAATACAGCTTTTCAAGTTGAAATAAGATGGTATCAGTAATTGTCTTTTCCCTGAACCTACTAGTTAAGGTTGCCTTCTAAAAATAACAAACCAGAAATTATTATTTAAAAAAGAAGTAAATGACTGAAGGGAGTGTCATTTTTGAAATCCTTATATTGTTAAAAATTGATTTGCCAAAGGAGAAGCATATCTTTTTTATCTTTGTATTTTTGTATGACTTTAGTTTCAAAGAGATCTTTACCTATTACTCTCCTGCCTCAAATAAATATTTTAAAATTATTAACATGCCCGGATCTTTCTTTCCAGCATGGTGTAGAAGAAATAGTTTTGGTCTTGGGGTCAGAAGTACCCACTTTGACACTAGCTCTGCTGTCCAAGACTAGTCAGTTCACATCTCTGAGGTTTGATTTCTTCAGTTGTGAAGATGAAGTTATTGAAGATCTTGCACTACTCCTTATTTTGCAGGATTGTTGTGAACAAGACACTTTGTAAACCCTAAAGCATTAATGTGAGTTTCTGTTATTGCCATCAGTTATTGCAGATATGGTTTATTTGTTAGTATCATTCACATATACAGTCAGGAATTTAAAATCATTGGTTTCCAAATTAGAACTTAGTGCTAGTGGACAAAGGAAAATTAGTAAGTCCAGATTTAATTTCAAAGAGTAAATTCAAGTAGCAAATTCCTGAGAATTTCTCTTTGCTAGGGGAAAAAATAAGGAAATATGAATGAAAAATGAATTTTGATGGCTCTGAATTTCCTTGATGATAGGCTTAAGAACTTTTACATGAGGTTTGTAGTGCATAGAATTTAATTTCTCCAGGAGGCAAAATTATCTCTATTTTAAAGATGATAGCAAATGTTGCATTATAAAAGTAGTTATGTTGTTCATGTCAGAATTTTGAGATAGAATAAGCTTTTCACTTTAAGTAGCTGTCAGTATAATGAAGTATTAAAAAAAAAATCAATTCCTTTCCAGCCAACTTTTAATTGGTTGAGGTGAAAGCTCATCCAGGAGACACGATCATAGCTTCATCACCTTATAAGTAAAAAAACCTAAAGGAAATCTCTTTCTGTGGAGAATAGTTATGACAGATCTATTTATTTTAAATCATGAGGAAGCCTGTCTTTGGTAAATAGAACAGTAACTTAAACCCTAGCCATGAAAGGAAATCTTAGAACAGCTGTGAAAACAATAAAAGATTCTGTAATGGAATATGAATGCACTTGTAAATTCAGAATTGGTTTTTTCTTCTTTCATTGAAGAGACTATAAATGAATCCATCAGAATAAAAAAATAGAACTTTAGGGTCAAATTTTTTATATCTTATCCTACAGAATTTTTTTTTTCAAATTCTGATACTGCTGATCTGAACAAACTGTAAGAGATGCCAACATTTGATTTTTTTGGGGGGTGGGTGGATGGGATTAGGGTGAATGGATAGGTCATTTGTTAGTTTTTTAACTCCCTGATACTGACTAACCTTTGGAAAATACTAAATATAATTTAATCTGCACATGTTGGAATTTAGAATAGCATTGCCTCTTAAACTCCTAATACTAATGCTCAGGTAAAAGGATCCATACCTTCATAACTTTGTAAACCTGGGAATATCTGTTGATTGAGAGTTAGCCATTGTCATAGACACAGAATCTGAATTGTAAAAGGCCTGAGAGAATCATTAAGTTCAGCTTATTCTTTTTTCTTCTTTTTTTTTTATTAAAGCTTTTTATTTTAAAAACATATGCATGGATAATTTTTCAATACTGACTTTTGCAAAACCTTGTATTCCAGATTTTCTTCTTCTCTCTTCCCCTAGATGTCAGGTAATTCAATATATGTAACACATGTTAAAATATATGTGAAATCCAATATATGTATACATATTTATACAATTATCTTGCTGCACAAGAAAAATCAGATCAAAAAGGAAAAAAAATGAGAAAGAAAAAAAAATGCAAGCAAACAACAACAGAAAGAGTGAAAATGCTGTGTTGTGATCCACATTCAGTTCCCACAGCCCTTTCTCTGAGTGTAGATGGCTCTCTTCATCACAAGGTCATTGGAACTGGCCTCAATCATCTCACTGTTGGAAAGAGTCTTGTCTATCAGAACTGATCATCATATAATCTTGTTGTTGCTGTGGATAATGATCTCCTGGTTCTGCTCATTTCACTTAGCATCAGTTCATTTGAGTCTCTCCAGGCCTCTGTAAAATCAATCCTGTAGTTCAGCTTATTCTTACAAAAACCCAGAGAAATATTCATCTCATCCCTTTGAGAAAACCTCTAAAGATAGGAAAATGTTTCCCTCCATAAGCAATTAATTTTATTTTCAGACAGCTCTTATTATTAGGAAATTTGTCTTTACATTAAGCTTAACTCCAACTCATTGTTATTTCTTCCTGGGCCAAATAGTACTATTATAACTAGCTCTTGGAAGATAGCTCTTAAGCTCCTTCTAAGTTTTTTCTTCAGTATAAAAATACTCACTTCTAGTCATTCATCAATCTTCATATAGGATTACTTTAGAGATCTCTACCATATAATTTGCCCTTCTCTAGAGTCATTCTTCTGCCAGAGATGTTTTTGAATATTGACATCTTTGTTTTCTTGCTCTGAAAACTATCTTTTCATGACCATTGATGTTGGGGAATGGCTCATATTTTTATAAATTTGACTCAGTTTTCTATATATTTGTGAAATGGGGCCTTTATTGAAGAAACTGCTGTAAAACTCTCATCCTCTCTTCCCTCCTCCTCCCCCTATTCCCAGTTTTATGTTTTCCCTTTAATTTTAGTTGCATTTGTTATTCATGCAAATCTTTTTTGATTATCCATTTTACATCCTGTGATCCTTTCTTTCTCTTCTTTGGTCACAAATTCTGCCCTTATCCATAGATGTGACAGGCTAAATTTTCCATGTTTCCCTTTATGTCTAAATCATGTTGACCTGATACATTATATGTTACATGCAATGTGACATGCTAGTTTATACCTTGTTTCTGCCAAACTGTTTTCCTTATAGTTTTTATCAAATGTTATGTTCTTGTCTCCAAAAATTGGATCATTGGGTTTATCAAATGCTAGATTACTATAGTAATTTACTACTGTGTATTATATGCCTACCCTAATTTTTTTAGCTAGTATGAGATTGTTTTGATGATTGCCACTTTGTAATAGAGTTTGAGATCTAGTACTGATAGACTATCTTTCATCACATTTTTTCCCCCATAGATTCCCTTGATATTCTTGATCCTTTGCTTTTCCCAGTGAATTTTGTTATTTTTTTTCTCGGTAGTTCAATGAAATAATTTTTGGATAGTTTGATTGATATGATCCTGAATTAATAAATTTAAGCAGAATTGTGATTTTTATTGTATTGACTTGGCCTACCATGAGCAATTAATATTTTTCTAATTGGATCTGTCTTTGTTGGAAAAATATTTTATAACTGTGTTCATATAATTACTGGCTTTGTCTTGGCAAATAAATTCTGAAATATTTTATGCTGTCGGCAGTTATTTTAAATTGAAATTCTCTCTCTTCCTGATTGCCTTTGTTGGTAATATACAGAAATGCTGGTGTTTTCTGTGGGATTATTTTATATCTTGCAACTTTGCTGAAGTTGTTAATTGTTTTAACTAATTTTTAGTTGATTCTCTGAGTATACCATCATTTCATCTAAAAAAAGTGATAGATTTGTTTCTTTTTTGCCTATTTAATTCCCTCTCTCTCTCTCTCTTATTTACTTATAGCTATAACTAGTATTTTTAATACAGTACTAAATATAATGGTGATAATGGACATCTTTGTTTCATCCTGATTTTATTGGGAAGGATTTTAGCTTATCCCCATTATAGGTAAAGCTTGTTTATAGTATAGATTATATACATTATCTTAAGGAAAGCCCCATTTATTCTTATGTTTCATAGGGTTTTTAATAGAAATGATCATTATAATTTGTCTAAAGCTATTTCTTCATCTGTTCAACTAATCATGATTTTTATTGTTTTTGTTTTTGTTATGCTTGGTTATTCTGATAGTTTTCATATTATTGAAACAATCCTTTGTTCCTGGTACCTATCCCACCTGGTCATAGTGTATGATCTTTATGATAAATTTCTGTAATCTCTTTGCTTGTATTTTATTTAAAATGTGTGCATTAATATTCATTTGGGAAATTGGTCTATAGTTTTCTTTCTCTGATTTTGCTTTTCCTGGTATCAGCATATATTTATGTCATAAAAGAAACTTGTTTTTTGTTTATTCTTCCAAATCATTTCCAAATCAGTAGTATTGGGATAATTGCTATTTAAATGTTTGGTACACTTGTTTATCTGGTCCTGAGAATCTTTTCTTAGGGAAAATTAATAGCCTGTTCAGTTTCTTTTTCTAAGATAGAATTATTTAAGTATTCTATTTTGTCTTCTATTAATCTGGGTAATTTATATTTTTGTAAATATTCATCTACTTCACTTAGATGACCAGATTTATTGATGTATAATTTGGCAGAATAGTTTCTAATAATTGCTTAAATTTCATTTTCATTGATGGTGCATTCACCTGTTTCCTTTTTTGATAGTATAATTTGGCTTCCTTTTTTTTTTCTTTTTATTTTAAATCAAATTAACCAATAAATTATCTATTTTATTGGAATCCACCATCTCTACCCCAAACCAGTTCAATGGTTTTCTTACTTTCAGTTTTATTAGTTTGTCTTTTGATTTTCAGGATTTACAATTTGATATTTAATTGAGGATTTTCAATTTTTCTGGAACATATGCTTTTGACAATACTTTTAAGTACTATAGAAAATATGTTTATGGATTTGATTTATTCTCTTTTAGAGACTACATAATCAAAATAATAGAACCTAATTTTGTTTTCTATTTTGAAATATAAAATATTTCTCTTGATCATCAAGTTTAGTTATCATGTCAAGAAGTGACCTATTTATTCTTGATAAAGCCTTGTTTGCTCTTTTTATTCACCATTTCCTTTTTTAGTTATTCAGTAATCATCTTTTTAATTATCTGTTCTAGAATTTTGCTGGGAATCAAAGTCAAACTCACTGTCCACTTGTGTGGAGACTATTCTCTTTCCTTAAAATGGAAACATTTGACCTCCTCTCACCATTTTATATTTCTCCTATTTTCCAGAATTTTTATTACATCCATCACTACCAGAAGTGTAACATTTTAGTCTGTTAGTCTTTTCATCTGAAGATGTAATCTGTCTGGGATATATGACTTGAATCATCAAAGAAAATTAAGTACTCTCAGTTAGGTTGTGTATCAGGTGCTAACTATTTCTATTTAATCCTCTCATTCTCTTTGATAGAAGAAATAGAAACAAAATAATAATTAAGCAATTCTGCCTTCTCTCTTCTTGTTAGTTATTATTGTCCCATCCCCTCTAAGCAGCAGTTCTCTTCCTTCTTTGACCTCTTTCTTCCCCTAGAAAAACTAGAAAAAAACAACAAAACAACAACAACAAAAACACAGCCATACAAACAAAAAACCAAAAATTACCCCCAGGACTCCTGAACCTCTTTTAGTTTATATTGGTGGTTTTAGTTCATTTCAATCATTTGTACTCTTGCTATTATTTCTGTAGAACTCAGCCACATTGTTAAGTTTATATTTCTCTTCCCTTGCTTTCATTTTTTGTAATGGCTAAATTGTTGATTGATTACTAATTGCTTAGTTGTTGATGAGATGATATATCTTTATCAGTATCTTTCAGTAACTCCTATTTTTCCTTTTTATCTTTAGAATTTCATTCTTGATAGTTTCTTACCATTCCTGGACTGATATTTTCTTGTATCATTTTGTCCTTTGGTTCTTGCTCATCTTTCCTCTCTATTCTTTGAAATCTCTTTTGTCAGAATCTAGAATTCATGTCTATGCCTGACCTTTCTCTCTTTGTTATCACAAATTGTTCAAGGATATGATTCCCATCTCCCATTCTTTTCATCTTTCCTTCCCCCGTCATCCCCCACAATCCCTTTTCTTTTAGGGTCAAATATAATATAAAATTGTCTCTTTGCTGGCTGTTCCTTCCTTAGAGCATTCAGCTCTCATCCTCCTTAGGTAGAACCTCAAATCTGTCTTCTTGTTTTTAGCTCCAAATATATAGCTATTCTTTTCCTTCCCTTCCTTCTTTTCCATTCTTCAGACTCTTAATAAATATTTCTTGAATGATTGATTTGAACTTCCCCATTTCTGTTGAGGGTACCAACAGTCTTCTCGTTACCCAGATACTTCCTTTCTCCCTACCCCATTTCTTAATTAGTTGCCAGATTTTTGTCAGTTTCACTCTAACATTTCTCATGCTTCTCCCCCTCTCTATTCACATCAGAATCATGATTTTTCATCTGTGCTATTTGCCCCAATCTACTAATTGCTTTTACCCAGTTATTCTCTGATCTGATCTACCCTTTACATGGCTGCCAAACTGATATTCCTAAAATACAAGACTGACCAGGTCACTCCTCTGCTTCAAATACAAAATGACCATTTGGTACTTAAAGCCTATCATCATCTCACTGTACTTTTTTACACATTATTCCTTCTCATGTATATATTCTTATCCTTAGAAGTTCCTCATATGTACTAGTAAGTCTGTCTCTTGCCTCCTGAAATCCCTCATCATGTCTGTGCCTGGGGAACTCCTAGTTTGTCCTTCTTTGTTATTTATGGATCAGACTTAGTGCCATATTCTTTAGGAAACCTTTACTCTGTTGCTTAGTTGTTTTTCTGTGCATTTCTCTATCACTATACTGTCTTAAAAAAATCTATATTCTATATTTACTTTTTTGAACATATTTTATCCCCCTAGCAGAACATAAGCTTCCTTAAAGGCAAGGACTACCTTGCTTTTTGTACATGTATCCAGTGTGTTAAGTACATGTTTGTTCAGTTGTTTTTCAGTCATATCTGGTTCTTAGTGATCTTGTTTGAGGTTTTGTTAGCAGAGATGCTGGAATGATTTGCCATTTCTTTCTCTGATTTATTTTACAGATGAGGAAATTGAGGCAAACAAGGTGAAATGAATTGCCAGAGTCACGTAGTTAGGAAGTGTCATAGGCCAATGCTATAGGAATTATCATCATCATTTTACAAATGAGAAAACAGTCCCAGAGAGGTTAAGTTGACTTACCTATAGTTACTAGTAGGTACTGGAGATGAAATCTGCAGCTAAATCTCTCCTGTCTCCGAGTTTAGCACTTTTTACAATACCAGTGAATTATGTTGTTATATCCTGATGTGATGGTCCAGAAAGAAAATATCATTGGCCACTCTGGAAATGTGAATATGTTTTAAAAAATCAGTTATCAGCTTTTTTGTTCTGTATAGAACCCTAAGTAGGAGTACCTTGAGGTTTTTATTTTTGTTTGTTTTATTCAATCATTCATAGCCTTAGGGATTTTTTTGTTTATTCATTTTTTTTTTATTTCTCTTTTTTGGACCAAATAAATGTTTTCATTATTGTAGAGGTCTCCCAATGAGGAAATAGCCTCAATTTGATTAAACTTTTTGTCAAACTTAGCAATGTGAATTAGTTAAGATTTTGCAATTTTTAATTTAGTCTTTGAAATTGTCTGAGCAGTTAAATTTGTCTGGGGCAATAAAAGCATAAGTGACTTGTATTAATTTAGTCTTAAATATGCAAATGTAAAAATATAAATATGATTATACATAGTAAAATAGAATACATTAGTAGTATCCAATTTTATGAAGCATGGATATATTTATTATAGAATGTAAGAGCTGGGAGGGAACTTAGAAATCACTTAGTTAATTTCTTTCATTTTATAGATTGGAATAGTAGGGTTTAGAGGAGAATAGTTACCTGCCTACTTCATATTTTTAGTTAGTGCTAAAGATGATAACTTTTCATTATGCTAAAAAAAAGAAGCTAACACTCATAACCTTTAGTGAATATCTACAACATTGTTTGGTATTCCAAGTTAAACAGTTTTAATAGAAATGGAAGACACTGTTGCTATGATTAATTCATTTAGTCTATTTAAAGATATTTCCTAAGGACTATTGTCATAGCTTCCTAAATGATAATCCCTTCTTGCTTTAATCTTTTCTTCATATGATGTCAGAATTCCCTAACTGATTATATCGCTCCCCAACAAAATCCTTTAGTGGTCCTCTGTTGTATGCTAAAGTCCAAATCTAGGATCTTGGCATTTGCTACAGTTTGGTTTTAACCTGACTTTCCAACTTTTCTTTCATTGTATATCCATTTATGTATTCTTTTTTCCACAGTCAAATCGGGGTGATTTAGTGATTTCTATCTTATGTTTGGTTTTCCTGCCTTTGCTCCCGTTTTTCATTCCTGGAATGGACTTCTCCAGAATTGTGCATGTTAGATTTATTCCCTTTCTTACTAATTCTTCATGCTTCTTTTTCTAATTCACTTTGTCCTAAGTGAAGTTTTCTCTCTAATATCATCTTTTTTGACTTCCCAAATACATTTATATTTTAACTTTTAGTTCATTTATATCTTAACTACCTCTTCCTTTCTTCTTCAACATGCCCACATCAGCTCCTTGAGGGGAGGGACTTTATCTTGATTTGTCTTTGTGTCCCTGGCTTCCAGCCCAAGGTTGTATATATAAGTATTAAATTAATGATTGGATAAGGATTAGTGATTTAAGTAGAGTATTAGAAGTAGTTAGATAGTAGTAGTACTAATATAGGAATTAAGTTGTACTAATAGTAGTCAGGTAGTAGTAGTAATAGTAATAATAGTAATACTTAGGTATAGTAGTAGTTGGTTGTTTCCCTTGTTTTTGAAAAAGACCAAAATAACATCACTGTATTAGGATCAAGATTCACTGTGTCTGAATGTGTCTCAGTACAGCAAAATGAGCTCAGAAGACTGTATCCCAGATTTGACACAAATAGTAGCAGTAATAGTGGTAGTTAGAGTTAGGCAGTAGTAGTAATAGAAGTTAAGTTGTAGTAGAAATAATAATAGTAATTAGGTAGTAGTAGCATTGATAGTAGTTAGGTAATAGTAAGTATTAGTAGTAATAGTGTAATTAAGTAGTAATAGTAGTAGTTAATAATAATAGTAAGCAGCTGTCATTTAGATAATATTTTAAGGTTTGCAAAAAGTACTTTAAACATACACATGTTAACTCATTTGGTACTCTGGATGAAGACATTTTTTCTCTTACTGACAATTATACTCATTTCACATATAAGCAAGGTTATGCTTAAGGTTCTGCAAGCTAGGCTTCAGCAACATATGAACAGAGAATTACCAAAAGTTTATAAAGAGGCAAAGAAACAAGTCCAGGTTGCCAAAATTCTTTGGATTGTGGAGAAAGCAAAAGAGTTCCAGAAAATTTTTTTTTTTTTTTAACTTTTGCTTCATTGATTACATTAAAGCGTTTGACTATGTGGATCACAACAAAATATGACAAATCCTCAAAGACATGGGAGTATCAGATTATTTTACTTGTCTTCTGAGGAACCTGTATTTGTGTCAAGAAGCAACAATTAGAACTGAACATCAGCTGATGATTGGTTTAAGATTGGGAAAGGAAGATGATAAGGCTTTTGTATATTGTTACTTCTAAAATCTAGAATTCAGGTTGCTGGGAAAATGTCAATAATTTCAGTTATATAAATGAATTCATTCTGTTGACAGAAAGTGAATAATTAGAAATCTTTTTCATGATGGTAAAAGAGGAAATTCTAAAAGCTGGCCTGTAGTTTAACATTAAAAAATAACATCATCATGAGGGTGGCCTACCTGCACCAGATCTAAAACTATATTATAAAGCAGTGGTCACCAAAACCATTTGGTACTGGATAAGAAATAGAGTAGTGGATCAGTGGAATAGGTTAGGTTCACAGGACAAAATACTCAATGATAATTGTAATCTAGTGTTTGATAAACCCAAAGACCCCAGTTTTTGGGATAAAAACTCACTATTTGACAAAAACTGCTGGGATAATTGGAAACTAGTATGGAAGAAACTAGGCAATGACCCACACCTAACACCATATACCAAGATAAGGTCAAAATGGATTCATGATCTAGGCATAAAGAATGATATTATAAACAAATTAGAACAATGTAGGATGGTTTACCTCTCAGACCTGTGGAGCGGGAAGGAATTTGTGACCAAAGAACTAGAAATCATCATTAATCACAAAATAGGTAAGTTTGACTATATCAAGTTAAAAAGTTTTTGTACAAACAAAATGAATGCAGACAAGATTAGAAGGGTAGCAGTAAACTGGGAAAATATTTTTACATCCAAAGGTTCTGATAAAGGCCTCATTTCTAAAATATATCGAGAATTGACTCAAATATATAAGAATTCAAGCCATTCTCCAATGGATAAATGGTCAAAAGATATGAACAGACAATTATCAGACGAAGAAATTGAAACTATTTCCGGTCACATGAAAAGGTGCTCCAAGTCACTATTGATCAGAGAAATGCAAATTAAGACAACTCTGAGATACCACTACACACCTGTCAGATTGGCTAAAATGACAGGAAA
Organism: Myrmecobius fasciatus; assembly: GCA_023553655.1. Lineage (NCBI taxonomy): Eukaryota > Metazoa > Chordata > Mammalia > Dasyuromorphia > Myrmecobiidae > Myrmecobius > Myrmecobius fasciatus. Next base: position 621,564 of record JAJPUD010000064.1, read on the forward strand.
TGATAATGATAATTGTTGGAGGGGATGTGGGAAAACTGGGACACTGATACATTGTTGGTGGAACTGTGAACGGATCCAACCATTCCGGAGAGTAATTTGGAGCTATGCTCAAAAAGTTATCAAACAGTGCATACCCTTTGACCCAGCAGAGTTTCTACTGGGCCTATATCCCAAAGAGATTTTAAAGGAGGGAAAGGGACCCACATGTGCAAAACTGTTTGTGGCAGCCCTTTTTGTAGTGGCAAGAAATTGGAAATTGAAAAGATACCCATCAATTGGAGAATGGCTGAATAAATTATGGTATATGAATGT
>JAJPUD010000064.1:630243-671595 GCA_023553655.1 Myrmecobius fasciatus
GTTTTTTTTTTTTTTGTGGGATTCTTTCTTATTTGCTCATTCTTCCAGCCTACTTCTTCACTTTATATTTTATATTAGGACCATAGTCTTCACACTTCTGAAGAAATTTTCTGGGCTGAAGTTGTATCCTCTAAGGACAAGCTATTCCTTTTTTGAGGATATCAAATATGTTATTCTAGGATCTGAAAGGTAAGTCATACTGACAACCTGCAAACTGTTAGTGGTTCCAAAGTAACCTAATTCAAGAGTTAATATTGATTGTTGCCCTCTTATTCTTGGCTCTGTATATTTTTGATCTGGGTGTGGGTTTGACCAAGACCCTATGAGCTTGAATCTCTTTTTTGGAGTTCAATAATCTGCTCCTGGATTTGGCCTTTATCAATTAGAAGGAAAACTCTATTCATTCCAGTGGACAGAACTGAAGACTTCCTTTTGGTCTAGAAATCCTCGTCTGGTTTTTCCATAGCAGGTTTCAGATTGGACTGGAGACTGGAACTGAGATACCACTCTGCTCTTTGGTTCAGAGCTTTAACTTACCCTTTGCTTCAATAGATTAGGGTCAGGAACCACTCCTTACCGTAGAACACCAACCCTTGGTACAAGTTCTGTCTTTAGTGTCCTGAATCTGTCACATTAAACTGAAGAGTGAGCAAGAGGGCTTCTCAGTTAAACCTATCCAGGTACCTGTGTTAAAGCTGAGTCTTCCTTGCTGTGATGTACAGCCTCTCTCTCTCTCTCTTTTTCTCCCTCTCTCCTTTTCTCCCTTTCTCCCTTCCTTCCTCTCCCTCCATTTCTCCCTCCCTCCTTCCTCGGTGCACAGCATTCTGGAACACTTTCATGGCTGTTCCTGACTAGATTCCATTTCCAGTGTCTGCTAGACCTTTCTGTCTCCCTTTACCAATCTGGGTTGGGAGAATGATTCCCTGTGTTTGGGTTTAAGTTTTTTTTTTTTTTCTTGGATGTCATGGTCGGTTCTTAGTATGGTGCATTTTTGGATCTGTGTAAAGTAATTGTGTGGTAGAATTTGGTTGTATTCTTTCTAATATTCTATCATCTTGACTCTGTCCCTCTGTGCTTGTCCTTCCATAGCCCCTCCAATACTGACTCTCCCTATCTTTTTTCATCATTACTAATTCATATAGTGCAAGGTGAAATCTTAAGAGTTATATTTATTAGTAATAATTCGGCAAATGTTCTCATGTTACCATTTTTAGTTTATGATTCTTCTTTAGAAGACTGTTCATATACTATGACCTATTTTGGAATGGTTCTTGATATATATTTGTGTCAATTGCCTGTATATTTTGCATATCAAGCTTTTGGTAATGATACTTGATGTATTCTTCTACAAATTCTATTTTTATTGATTTCTTTTTGCAGACATTAATCTCAGTGCCTTTTTTTTTTCTGTACCTCTCTAAATTATCCTGTCTATATTGTTTATACAGAGTTTTTTGCAAACTGAGTCGCTTATCAAATTTTGGCCTCCTGGAAGGAAAGGACTTTTTTCCTTTCTTTTTATCCCCATTAGGGGGATAATATTTGCTTAGCATAATATTTGACATATAGTATTTTCTCATTGAATACTTATCAACTGATATTTATTTTGTATTTTATGTAGTAAAAATTGCCTCCTATATTATTGTTTTATCCTTTTTCCTTTTTCCTTTTTTCATTTTCTCTGTGGCCCAAAATATGAAATATATTCAGTCTATTGTTTCATTTTTTTAAATGATGTAACTTTTAACATTTAGGTTGTATATCCTTTTATTGTCTGTATGGTATCACATCTCAGCCTAAAGCTAATTTCTGTTAAATTGATTTCAAGTTTCCCCAGTCGTTCTTTTTAATTTTTTTTATTTTTTAACATTCTTTTTGTATTTTGAGTTTCAAATTCTCTTTTGTTCTGTTTCTCATATTATCACAAGAAGGCAAATAAAGTGATATCAGTTATGCATTTGAAATCATGTAAAGCATATTTCCATATTACCCATTTTGAATAAAAATTAAGAAAGTGGCATAACAATACTTCTGTTGCCACTTAGAGTTCGGTTCTCTCTCTGGAAATAGATAGCATTTTTAAATACTGAGTTCTTTGACATTGTCTTGGACCATGCATGGATCAGAGAAGTCAAATCTTTCATAGTTGATCATAAATCTTTGCTGTTACCATATACAACGATCTCCCAGTCCTCACTTTACTTTATATCAGTTTGATTAAAACTTTGCAAGTTTTTTCTGAAACACTTTCCTTGTTATTTCTTGTAGCACAAAAATGATATTTTTCATCAAAATCATATGCTACAACTTGTCCAAGTATTCCCTGATTGATGAGCATCACTTCAATTTCCAGTTCTTTGCCTTCATAGAAAGAAGTGGTATAAATATTTTTGTACTTCTAGGTCCTTTTCCTTTTCCTTTGATCTCTTTGGGGTATAGACTTAGTAGTGGTATTGTTGGATGAAAGAGTATGCACAGTTTTATAGCCCTTTGGTACATAGTTTCTAATTGTTCTCCAGAATGAATGGGATCAATTCACAGTTTGCAACTCTACCAATAGTTTATTAGTATTAACTCCAGAATCTGGAGTTATCTGTCATTTCTGATAGGTGTAACACAACAAAATTGTGTTAGGTGTATTTTTCAGTGACAGCAAAGAGTGTCCTATAAATTTCTTTCTCACCGGTTGTTCGATCTCCTTACTTTTACTGTTTTAGGTTGGTAGCCCTCAAAGCTGTTGCTACTGTTGTCACGGCTTCCGAGGTGTACCATTGGTACTGTAGTTATGATGTTGCAGATCTCTTCTATAGATTTCCTCTGACCTTTTCTTGGCTCTGGTGTTCTCAAGTTTTATTTCAGGAGTTGTTTTAAAGTTGTTTAAGGGGAATGATGGGAAATTTCAACTTGGTTGCTGTCTGTGCTTAGCCATTTTGGCTCTGCATCCTCTCCATTAGTCCTTGTCCAAAAAAAAAAAAAAAGTTCTTTCCCTTTGTTTTATTTTAAAATTGGCTTTAAATATTTTTTGTTGGAATTCAGTGCTAACTTCTTATAATTTAGCTAGTTTAATTCTAAACATTGTTATAAAATTAATTTTGTATAAGATGAATCATGTTTAGCAAACCATTGTTGTTATTTTGCACAAATTTTGGCATAATGGAAACTTGGTAAATAATTAGGTAGTTAATTATTCTATCATCAGCTACAGTGTTATAAGAATGAGGAATGCTGTTCTTATGTGTTTGAAATAGTTCTGTAACAGAACATAAAATTATTAAACTTGTCTTTTAGAAAATGTTTCCTAGATCTTAACAGAAAAATGTGATCATATTTGCTATTTTCAAATGTTTTTATTTAGTTTCCCAGTTTTTAAGGGAATGATTCTGTCATATCCGTTGCACTTTTTGAAACTAGACCATATAGCATATATTTCTCAGATATAGTAAGCTAATGAGGCAGAAGCCAAAGAAACAAATTGCTGGACTATAAATTCCTAAGACCAGAGAAGAAAGCATGTTTGTACCTATTGTTCCATATTATAAGTTAGACCCATAATTTCATTATTTAAGGAATGAATAGTTAGTTTTGTATGGTTGTCCCCTCCATTGATGAATATTACTGCCCATCCATGCCGTAATGGATAACTTTATATTTTGGACCAGACAAAGAAACAGATTGCTAAACCATAAATTCCTAAGATAGGAGAAGAAAGCGTGTTTGTACATATTTGCCTTGGTTTTCTTATCTGTAAAATGAGCCAGAGAAGGAAGAGGCAAACCACTCTAGTGTTTTTGCCAAGAAAACTCAAATGGGGCATGAAGAGTTAGACACAGCTGAAAAATGACTAAATTGGCTTTAACTGAACATATAATAGATTACTCATCTCTCCTATGCCTTGCTCTTTACAGTTTACTTCAGAAAATAATGATAATAATTTAAATAGGATTTTTGGAGCAGTTTAAGATTTACAGATATTTTTATAAATGTTTCATTTGATCCCTCATTTGTGTAGGGTTCAAATCAGATGTTGATGCTCCTATTATAGAATGTTCCTATTTTAGTATACAGTCTTCTGGCATTTTACTCATTCAGTGCAATGTTATTCACAAACAGGAGAATTGATGTTACTACCATTTACAAGAAATTTTTTTTCTCTTTAGATTCTTATGAACATTTTCAAGACTGGCAAAAATCTTTGATGAGCATATATTTCCTTGTTTTGTGCTTTGAATAATATTAATAATTAGATCATGTTAATTGACATTTTTCCTATTAGATTCTTCAAGAAATCTTTATTTTTATATTTGATTTTAACATATGCCTGGGAGACATCTTGTTTGAGAAACACTTTTATGGTGGTATTTTGCTTTCAGATATACCTTTTGGTTTTAACTAAAAATCAGTAAACTCAACAGGATCTGGTTTGTATCTTTCAGGTAATTATGTACTTTTCAAAATAAGTTCCATTTTAGAATATCACTTACAAACTGTCTGCCTCTTCCTTTTTAATAATTTCAACAAAGATGCCTTTAATATACATATAGCTTATTCTTATGAAAATTTTACAGAGTTGGCAAAGTAGTCATATAGATGGGTAGTTATTGATACTGTATACTTTTGATTTTTCTTTCTGAAATTAAAAGATCCATGATTTTCCCCAAGCATTTGGAATCTCTTGCTCTTTTACATGTCTTGTGTTTCCAGCACAGATATCCTGTGTTCATACTTGCTTCAGATCAGCTATTTTTCTTTTAGTGTTTTCCTTTATTTGGGTCGGTAATGTTAAACTCCATATTGTTGGCTTCAGTGTCAATATTTGAAAAAATAATTTGCTATCTCAACATGTCTTTTCCATTTTCATTTATTTATCCTTCTAGTTAAATTTTTAAATATTCTTTTAATGTTTTGGAATATCAAATTTTATATTGACTTCTTTTCCTCACTTCTCACTTTTTTATGGCTTATGATCTTCTACCATTCTTCTTTTTAAGTTTTTACATGTATGTTTATTTTTTAACCTGGTATTAGATAGTTTCCTCTCCCTCCTTTGCTGAGAGATCAGATATTATTGAAGTAATTTCTTAACTAATTTACCTAGTTAAATTTTTTTGAAATTTAATAGTTAAAATTTTTTTTTTTTTCTTTTGTGAGGCAATTGGAATTAAATGACTTGCCCAGAGTCACACAGCTAGGAAATGTTAAGTGCCTGAGGTCAGACACTTGAATTCTGGTTCTCCTGACTTCAGGGCCAGTGCTCTATCTACTGTGCTAACTGCCTAAAAATTTAATAGTTTTTTTAAAAAAATATTTTACAGTTTCAGTGACTCATTTAAGTAGGTCATATTGGTGTTGACTAAGTTGTATCCTATCTCTTCTTCCCCCCCTCCCCTGGGGAAAAAAAAATTGGTTTTGATTGTATCTTATTCTGACAAGTCAGTGATAAATTGTATAGTTTATTTAGAAATTACTTCCATACTGATAACCATTGATTTCTAAAATCAGTGGTTAAAATGGTTAAATTAATTTTCACTTTCTTTTCAATCTTATTTGATGGTTGCCATATCTAGCACTTCCTCTTTTATTTTTTAAAGGCATGCTCATGAAATAAAGGTGTGAGATTTATCAATTATTCAAATAGTTTTAAAATTTTTGGCTTATTTTTCTTTTAAAATAAACATCAACTTTTTGTAGCATTTTAACATTTACAAGGTACTTTTCTTAGACGAAAGCTCCTTTGAAAGAACTATGGTTTCCAGTATTTTTACTGTGTTCCCCCATGGCCACTTTTTTATTAATATTAAAATATTGGTTTGCATTATTAAATTGTATTAAACTGAATATATTTAAGTGGGAATGTTTTAGCAAGTTCTTTACAGAATTTTCTTATCTCTTCATTTATTTTGCAACTCCAGTTGGCATATTAGCTACAGTTATTTTCATGGTGGTCTTTTTGCAAATGTTATCATAAGCGTTAGAATAAAAAATAATTAAGCATCCCATGAAATCATCTTTCTTGTTGTCTATTGACACATAATAAAAACAGCTCTGCCATTCCAATTGTTTGGCTTGGCATCAAGAAGATAATGACTCATCTTCATCACTTCAAATCCAGCCTTAGATGCTTAGTGACTCTGTGACCCTGGCCAAGTCACTTAACCCTCTTTGCCTCCTTACCTGTAAAATGAGGTGGAGAAGAAAATGACAAACCACTTTTATTATCTGCCATGAAAACTCCAAATGGGGTCATCAGAGTAGAACACAAGTGAAACAACTGAGCAGCCACAAAGAGTTTGAGACAGTATTGAAACCCAGATCTTCCAAACTCCAAATCTAACATTCTAACACACGATGTACAGGCATAGTTACCTTCATTTTATATTTGAGCAAACTGAGGTATAAAGAAGAGCCCATAGTCACAGAGCTAATAAATGTTGGAGGTTGGATTTAAATTTAATTTGTAAATTTGGCTCCATGTCTAGACTTCTTTCTGCCATACCATATTATTCTGATCAGAAGCAGATCATGGTTGCAATTGTCAGTGAACTTGTATTTTATCTTAGGAGCTTTAGGGAGTCATACAAGCTTTTTGAAAAGAGAAATAATCTGTTCAAAATTCTGTTAAATAATTCTGAGGGTAAGTATTAATTCTGTTAAGAGATAATTCTGAGGGTAAGTATTCCACATCTCAGTTTCCTTTTCCATAAAATAGAGATAATAATACTTGCAATCTGGAAAAGCTTTCCAGCTTAATTACAGTTATAGTAATGCTGTTGTGTCTAAGCTATTCTAAGACTCTTCTCTTAATCTAATCAATGTATGAATGGAAGCTTTGTCCCAATATTGTAGTACTCCTTTATTCTTTTCTCTCTCTTTTTGATCTTTCTCACCAAAAAAGTAACAGAAACAAGTAGGATCATTAATTTACTTGGAAATTCAGAAATTATCTAAAAATCTATCTGGGGGTCTTGTCTGTTTTTTTTTTCTTTTGTTATTTTTTATGATTATGGGTAAATTCTTTTGACTTGAAAGTGAAGTAGTTTTTGACAACATTGCTTCCATATGGCTATCAGCATTTCATTAGGCTGAGTGATGTTGCACATCGCTCAGCAAAATTTCTTCTGGGTACTTCTTTCCATCAGGTGTTGGAACAGCTGACCTACAATTTCTGTTGTTGTTGTTTTTTCTTCTGTTTTTTTTCTCCTAAAAAATACAAGTACTTTTTGAATCCTGGAGGCACCATTATTAATTTGGTGTCTTTGCCTAGCACCATTGATGCTGTTGACTGATCTCCAGATTGTGATTTGGTGGAGGGGAATAGTAGAAGGAGATTTGGCTTTGTAATTAGAGGACATCAGTTCAAATTCTAGCTCTACTGTTTCCTACTTGTGTGACCCTCAACATGTCAGCTAGCTTTTTAACTAAATGATCCCTGGAATTTCTTCTTGCTTCAAAATTATGTTTCTATGAATATATTTCTATTTCCTCTAGATGTACCAAAGAAGAGCCTGATCTAAGTGTGCACAGAGGCAATATTTTAAATTCTTTGAGAACTTGAATGATTTCATATATCTACTCCCTTTTCTCCAATCTCATATACACTCTCTTGGTTTCAGCAATCATCATCTCATTTAGATTATTGCAATAACCTCCTAATTGGTTTCTTATTTTCATATTTTCCCCTTTCCAATTCCTCCTTCATTTAGTTGCCAAATTAATATTTTAAGTTTCAGATTTGACCAGGCCACTCCACTAACTCACAAATTTCAGTGCCTCTCTGTTGTTCCAGAATTATATATATGGCTTTTTAGCTGGACATTTAAGCCCTTCACATTTAAAGCTTACCTTTTCAGATGTAGTTCATATTTTTTCTTTCATACACTCTTTATTCTAGTCTAAGTGACCCAAAATCTACTCTCTGAATTTGATAGGCCATCCTTCAGTTCCTTCACACCTGTCCACAGACTGGCTTCCATGCATTCATTTTGTAGTATCTCTTGTTTCTTTTAGTTTTCAGCTTAGATGCTGCTTCCTACTTGAAGTCTTTTTTAATTTCCCCTGATGTTAATACCCTCTCTTCAAGGTATCTTGTGTTTTCCTATCTGTGTATCCAAATCCAGTGCCTGGTATAATTCTTTTTGTAGGCACTATTAATGCTTGTTGAATTGAATTGAAATGTGTACTGTTAGCATCATAAGTTAAGGTTTTTTAAAGCACAGTCTAGAATGTAGGGCAGGGGACAGTCTTTGAAGTATTAACCTTCTTACCAAGATTTCTCTAAAATATTATACTTCTGCTGAGTTCTTTAGTTAGTTTGTAGATATAGAAGTGGCCCCAAATATTGCTATGTGTGCTTAATGATATTTACTTAAAAAACCCAGGGCCAGCCCCATACCAAAATTAATTAATTATTGGAAGAGAAATTTGGAAAGTTATAATGATGATGATTCACATTAATATAGTGATTTGCAATTTAATGTTTTCTTGAAAATAACTTTGTGATTTAGATTATACAGGTATTATTATTATTCCCATTTTCAGGGTAAGGAAAAATCTTATAAGTTTGCTAGGATTAACTGGTTAATAAGTGGAAAAGGCAGGATTTGGGACTCAAATCCAGTATTACATTTAAAATTTCAATTCTTTTTGCATTTCTCTGTTTTAAATTGTATAATATTGGCTGACATCATTCCCTTCCTTCTCATTTTACTTCTGTCCTTTTCCTTTCCTATATCCTTTCTTTTACTGCCTGTTTCTGTAATCCCCTTCTTGCTTTTTATTACAATTGATTTATCTGTACAATTACAAGTGCTGGACAAGGACTGCAGTGACATATAATGTATAATATTTCATAATATATCAGATTTTTAAGATTATATAAATTTTTCCCCAAATTTACACCTATTTAAAATATATTTTGGGTTAGATAAAAAAATCTGATACTCCCTAAAGCAAGCTCTCAATAGATAACTTTGGTAAAGTGAATTCAGGTTAAAACCTGAACTTTTATGTAGAAAAATTCACTTGATTTTAACACCAGGTTAGTTTATAATCTGTGATATGTTGTGTCATGTTTGCTTTGGGGGAAAGGAAGAATCATAAGCATGGAGTCCTGGTATTTTGGAAATGGGTTGGGCAGCATTAAGGCAATACTACAGTTTCTAGTTTGTCTGAAAAAGATCTACAGGTTTTGGTGGATTGCAAGTTCCATATGAGTCATTGGTGATATTATAACTTCAAAAGCTAATAAAATCTTAATTTGAATTAATAGTGGAATAGTTTCCAGAAAAAAGAGATGATAGTCCTATTGTGTAGTCTTATTTGACTAGTCACCTAGTTAACAGACATTTTTTTTTAAAGTTCCTACTAGGCCTCAAGCTAAGTGCTGGGTTTACAAAGGAAAAACAAACGGTCCTTGATCTTAAGGAACTATTATTGTTGGCTGTACCCTAGGATCACAGATTTGAGGCTAAAGGTGATTTGTCTAGGGTCACACTGGTAGTAAAATGGTAGAACTGAGATTTGAACTCAGGTCTTTTCTCTGTAAATAAGGTGCTCTACAGTATTGTTTCAGGTACTACCTTTAAAAGATATTCAGAGTATTAGGAATATAAGGACATAGAATGATTAGGGGCCTCGAGACCATGTTGTATGAATATCTGCAGAATAAACTGATTGGTTAATTTGAGGAGGGAAAAATTGTTTTAAAAAATTTGAAGGATTTTGGAAGAGGGATTATGTGTATTTTACTCATTCTTAGTAATCTTAAGAAAAGTGAGTAGAACTTGAATAGAGGAAGATTTAAACTTGATGTAAGGGAAAGCTTCTTAAAATTACAGTTGATAGCAAAAGTGTAGTGGTCTGCTTCAGGAAGTATTCTATTATCCTTCATTGGACATCTTTCTTCATGTAAAGGCTGGATAAACATTTGTTAGGAGTGTTTAGAGGGGATTTATTTCAAGGCACAGGAGGCATCTAGATGATTCAGTGGAAAGAGTCTAGGCCTAGAGTCAGGCAGATTTGAGTTTAAATTTGGCCTTAGATAGTCACTAGCTCTTCCATTGAAAAAGGAAATGGCAAATTGCTCTAGTATCTTTGCTGACAAAACCCCAAAATGGGGACATGAATAGTTGAACATGACTGAACAGCAACAAAATTTTAAATGGACAGGTTAATTAGAAGGCCTCTGTGATTCTTTTCAAATCCGAAATTTCTCTTTAATTGGAAATGAGCTCTGAATGGAAATAAGTGGTAATTTATTGAAATTTATCACAGAGCTCTTTGATAGACTATAACTTAGTTCATTTCACTATTAAGTGACTGCTGGATTAGATACTGTTGTATATTTTGGGAATTCAAAGATAAAAACTAAATTCTCTCCTCTTTTTTCTTTTTTTATAAAAAAGTATTTATTTAAAACTTAAACACAAGATAAAAAAGAAAAACATTGCCACATGAACAAGAGAACATGAGGGAATTCAAAATATGAAACAATAAATTTCTATTTCAAGAAAGCCTATATAATAAATACTACATAGTGTGTTCAGAACTGTCTATTTTTCGTTTGCTTCCTTATAGATTTTCTTTTGTTGTTTCCTGTATGCTTTATTTTATTCTTTTTCCTCTGTTATCCTCCCCAAGAAGGCTACAATTCAGTGAGGATATATTTATATGTACATATACATATATATATATGTGTGTGTGTGTGTATTTACATATATGTGTATATATTATATATACATATACTTACATATACAAGAATATCTATAATTGTACACATATATGCACATACAGATTCATATACATTTAAATAAGTACTATGCTTGTTTGTCCTGTTTCTCTGAATGTAGATAACATCATCCTTCAAAAATTGCAACTCTTTCCATATTTTTCTAAATTCATGAACTTGTCATTTCCTGTACCACAGTAATATTCTAACCTTAAACTATCTAGTTACTTCAAATAGTTTAAAACAATATTAATTAATATGAGTGACATACAGTTTAGTTTCGCTTTTTTTCTCTTTTGATTAAATCTCTTTTAGCTTTGATGTTTACCTTATACTTCTTTTGGTTCTCATTTGTCAAATTTTCTATTAAGTTCAGGTATTTTTTTTTCCTGAGGCAATTGGGGTTAAGTGGCTTGTCCAGAGTCACACAGCTAGGAAGTGTTAAGTGTCTGATATCAGATTTGAACTCAGGTCCTCCTGACTTCAGAGCTGGTGCTCCTGCACCACCTAGCTGTCCCACGTTCAGGTCTTTTTTTGCAACAAAATTCTGAAAGTCTGGCAGTTCATTTTTTATTGTTTATTCCAGGATTATGCTTGATTTTTCTGGGCATGACATTTTCAGCCATAATCCTAGCTCTTTTATTATACATAGTATTCCGTTAAGTCCCGCTTGCCCACCTCGGCGGGGGACCTAAACTACCCACAGTTCTCCTAGTCGGAGGCAGACTCCCCGTCGCTCACCTCTACAGGAGTGAACTGGTTTCTTACCTATTTCCCAGGTCTTCGGACGTCTCCAGCCCTGCTTATCTTAAGCAGGGAATTATCCCCACAGAATACCCGAGATACAAAAGGCTGGCTCACAGCAGGTCTGTGTTTATTCAGGATATCACAAACTGAAATTCCCTATTACATGGCAATGCTAGATGTTACCTGGCAGCATGTTGGCAGTCTGCCTAAGCGTGGATAGTGCCCCAGTGCTGATAGTTCCCTAAAGCAGATAGATAGATCCCCTGGCATCTTTGTTTACTCTCTTATATAATCCCCTACTCCACGTAATCCAGGAGGGTAATCCCCTCCTCCACGTGGTCCAGGAGGGAAGAGCCCCCTCACTAGTCCCTGTTTACCCACTTTACATGATCCAGGAGAGAGGAGCTCCATTCACAGTATAACAGGGGTGAGGAGGCTCTTCCTCCTTATTGAGGCTTACTCAATACCATCCCCGCCCTCCTGAGGGGCGGACTCAGGCAGAATGCACCTCCGAGTGTCCTCAGAACTCTCCCCTGCTATGTGCTGTCTGTGGGCCCCAACGGTATTCCAAGACTTGCAGTCTTGGAATGTAGCTGCTGTTAGGTCTTGTGGGACTATAATTGTGACTCCATTGTATTTGAATTTTTTTTCTTGTTGCTTATAATATTTTCTTCTTGACTTGGGAATTTTGGAAATTGGTTATGGTGTTTCAGGTGGTGATTGGTAGATTTTTCTATTTTGACTTTCCCCTTCTAGTACTTCAGGGCAATTTTCTTTAATTATCTCTTATATTGTATCAAAATTCTTTTTTTTTTTGATCATAGATTTGAGGTAGTCTAATTATTTTTATGTTTTCTCTTTGTCTTCTCCAGATCAATAGTTTTTCTTATGAAATATCTCACATTTCTTCTGTTTTTTTTCATACTTTGTTTTGTTTTATTATTTCTTTGTTTCTTAAAATTTGCTGACTTCCCCTTACCTAATTGTAATTTTCAAGGAGTCTTTTTTTCCCTTTAAGACTCTGGATCTCCTTTTCTAATTGGTTGACTTTCTTTTCATAATCTTCTTGTTTTTCTTGTAGTCTTTTATTCATTCATTCATCTATTTTTAGTTTTTCCTTAATCTTTCTTATTTGATTTTCCAAAAGTCTTTTTTGAGTTCTTCTATGAATTCTTTTTGGGCAGGTGACTAAGTAATGTTATTTTTCCGGGTAGGAGAGGCTTTTTTGGCTTCAGTATTTTCTTCTAAAGATAAGTCCTGGTCTTTTGTATTCCCCTACTAACGTTCTGTGGTTGGATTCTTTTCCCTTTGTTCAGAAACTCTCTACTCTTTAGGAGCTTTCATTCTATTGTGGTTTCAGAGAGGGACATATAGATAAATATAAGATAATTTGAGGAGTCAGAGAACAATAGTAGCATGGTATCAGGAAAGACTTCATAAATAAATCATTCTTTAATCTATGTCTTGAAGAAAACTAGAGATCTAAGGAAATAGAGATGCAAAGGGAGAGAAGATAGCTGATGATGCAAAGGCATGAAAAACTTAGATAGAGTGTTGATTCATGGAACAGAGGGAAAAGATGCTTCACCTGTAATGTAGATTTTGTTAAGGGGAGTAAATATGATATAGCTGAAGTATTAGTGGGAGCCCAGTTTTGGAGATTTTTTTTTTTTTTTCATTTTGTCTTAGGGAAAGTAGAAGAGTTCCTGAAGAATTTTGAGTCAAAGAATAATAAGGTCAGAACTGTGAAGGAGAATAGGTTTGGGTAATGGGAGGGAGATACTGAACAAAGAAGATGTTAATTGGAGATAATTATTTCAAGTTCAAGATCACAAGATTATCACAGCTATATTGACGCCAAGATCTAGGTCATGGCTACCTCAAAGATAACTAAACTGGTATTTTGCTAACACATACATTCTCTGTTCTTTCTTTTTCTTTAAATCATAGGATTTGAAACAGCAAAGTCTTTTGCTCTCCATGGTGCCCAGGTCATCTTAGCCTGCCGGAATATGGCAAGAGCTAATGAAGCTGTGTCACGTATTCTACAAGAGTGGGTAAGGAAACAATTTTTTTTAAATGCAGCATGTATATGATATTGGAGAATAATTGAAGGTTTTGGATATTTTTTAGTTTTGAATGTAATAGTTTTCCTTATGGTAAAAGTCCTCCTTACTTTGAATATATATACACACACACACACACACACACACACATATATTATACATATATCAGAAGGAAACTGTGTAAACTGATTTTGTTTACTTTTCATTGCATGTCTTTTTTTTTCCCTAATCAATTCAGCCAACATTTATTAAATTCTTTCTCTGCAAGGGCATCATACTAGCTATCAAGAATTCAAAGACATATGTTAGTCTCAGAATTCAGGGAATTTGCCTTTTGTCTGGGATCAATTTGTTTTTAGAGGCAATATGAGGAAATAGAGTATATATTATCTCCTGGCAATCAGGAAAAGTTTTATTTGGGACTTTATGTTTGAGGAGAGCCTGAAAAAAAAAAGGATTTAGACAGGTAGATGAGAAAGAGAAAGCATTATAGACATCAGAGACAGCTTTTGTGAATCACCTAGGTAGTAGAAGGCATGCCAATTATGGGAAACAACCCTAGCAGTCTAGTGTTTTTGGAATATAAAGTCCAGAGAATAATGTAAAATGAGGCTGAAAAGTTTAGTTGAAGCAGATTGTGGAGGGCCTTGAATGCCAGGTTAGAAATTTTATATTTTATCTTGGCTGCAGTGAGGAAACCACTGAAAGTTTTTAAGCAGGGGACACATATAGCAGACTTGTTTTTACAAAAGATCATAGAATCTTAGCATTTGAAGGGACTTTTTAGTCCTGGAATTAGAATCTCAACTGCATAATCAACAGGTGATTGATCACCCAGCCTTTTCTGGAATCCCCCCTGTCAGAAGGAGGCCATTGTGTCCTAATTACATTGATGCTGTAATATAAAGTCTTTCCTTGTATTGAAAAATTGCAACTAGATCTGCTATCTGAGGTCAAGACAAGAAAGTCAAATCCTGTTTTTCTAAAGAGCCTTCAAGGACTTGCAGACAACTTTTATGTTCCTTCTTACCTTTTCTTCTGTAGATTTACTGAACTTCCATGTGGATTATGTGAAACATTGATGCCAGTGATCCTGCATTATGCATTCAATAATTATATGACATGGGCTTCTGGTTCTTTACTGTTCGAGATGCCTTTCTCTGGGTATCTTCCAGTTTTGTCATTGTCTTTCTGAAAATGTTACCCAAAATAGAACACAATAATTTAGATGTGGTTTGATCAGGATAGTTACTACAGAGAGATAGAGAGTACTCCCCAGTGCTGGAAAATATGCCTCTCTATATGCAGTCTAAGATTGCATTAGTTTTCAGATCTTACTGTTGACTTAGAGGCTATTATGTCCAGTTTCAAAACCTAGTCCATGTCACAGCCTACTTGTAAAACTGACTTAATGAAATTAGGAGTAAGATTTTACATTTATCACCATATTACATTAATCTTTATTGTATTGAATCCAATGTTCTAGCCTGACAAAATCTCTTTGAATCTTAATTCCATTATCTAAGGTGTTAGCTGACCTGCTTAACTGTATTTCATCTGCAGAGTTGATAAGTATCCCATTCATGTCTTTATGGAAGTCATTGATTAAAATAATAAACAATATAGGGCAAAGTATCAGTGTCGGGGCTGACTATATAGAGATTTTCTTTGAATTTGAATCATTAATTGCTTTTAAATTAAAGCATCTACCAATTTTGAAGTCACTTAAATATACTTTCATTAAGCTCTTATTTCTCCATATTTTAAACAAGAATAGGAAAGGGAAGGTAAAAAATACATTAAGAAATGAAAAGGTGAGAAAAATCTTCTTATATTATTAAAAATTCTTAAAAATTCTTACATTATCATTATTATAATTACATTCTTACACTTACATTATTGTAAATAGAAGACTATAGAAACAAAGAGATGTGGGGGAATGGTTGATAGTTGAACCATATTTTAATCTGAACTAGGGCCTCTAAAATTGATTAAAGATTATTTTTATATTAAATAAATTAATTCTAAAGAATTGATGGATCAAAGATTAAATCACATGAACAATAGATAGTTTTCATTAAAGATAATGACAAAAATGATTTATATACCACAATGTTTTTGGGTGCCGCCAAAATAATCCTTACGATAAATCATGTATCTAATCTTTTCCTCAACAAAAGAGAGAAAGAATAGATGGAAGAATTAGGTCTTTGCACTAAAAATCTAGGAAACCAAAAATGTAGAAACCCCAGTTAGAAACTAAAATAGAAATACTGAAAATCAAATAAGATATTAACAAAACTGAAAATAAACATTTATTGAATTAGCAAAATTAAAAGCTTGTAGGAGATGAATTACTGGCTCTTTTGATTAAAGAAAGAAAAAGCAAATTTTCATTATCAAAAATGAAAACAAGTGGATTGACTACAAATGAAGAAATAAATTATTAAAAGCTATTCTACTGAGTGATATACTAATAAAACTGATAATTTAATTTAAGTGGAAGAATATTTGCAGAAATTATATAAAGTTCAGTACAGTAGAACAAAAGGATTCAAGCTAATCTTAGGAAAAAAAAATTGAAAAAGCCACAGATAATTCCCAAAGGAAAAAATAAACAATAAAAACAAAATATATTTACCAGATTTAACCATTGAATTTTATCAGATCTTCAAAGTGCAATGAAATCCATTGTTACATAAGCTTATTTTATTTAAAAAAAAAAAAAGGATAAGAAAGGGTCCTACCAAATTTTTTTTGTGATCCAAATCTGGTCTTGTTATCTAACCCAAGAGAAATAAAATTTTGTTATTGCTGTTCAGTTCAGCCATGTCTAACTTTTTCTGACATCATGGATCTCCACTATTTTCCCAAGTTCATGATCATTGTTTCTATGACACTATCCATCTCATCCTTCACTGTTCCCTTTTCCTTTTATCCTATATCTTTCCCAGTGTCAAGATCAAGTTCTGTTTTCTCATTATGTGGCTAAAGTATTTAAGTATCAACTTCAGTGTTTGATCTTCCAATGAATAGTCTGAATTAAATATTGACTGATTTGATCTTTTTGCTCTCCAAGGTATTCTCAGATGTTTTTTCTAGTATCACAAAGCATCACTTCTGTGGTACTCAACTTTACTTATTGTTCTACTCTTACAGCCATACATTGCTGTTGGAAAAATCATGTTTTCCTTTATATTTCTTAGTGGGCAAAGTGATCTCTTTGATTTTTTAGTGTCCTGTCCAAATTTGCCATAGCTTTTCTTCCAAGGAGCAAATGTCTTTTAATTTCATGACTGCTATCTGCAGTGATCTTTGAACCTAAGAACATAAAATTTGAAACTGCTTCCATTTTTTTCTCCTTTTATTTGCCAGAAAGTGATGGGACCAGTTGCTAAGATCTTAAGGGTTTTTTTTTTTAATGTTGTTTCAAGAGATTATATATATATATATATATATATATATATATATATAATCAATAGATTAACAGAGAAAAATAACTGAACTGAACATTGATGTAAAAAATTAAAATAAAATATTGGCAGGGCAACTGTATTTTACAGAGTTTATAAACTACTTTTCAGATTGGATTTATGTCATTGATGTAGAGTTGTTTTTGAATAGAGATTTGAAGCAATCTAAGGATTATAAAAGATAGAGATATAAAGGAAGAACATTGTAGCTATATGGGACAGTGTGTGCCAGGGGAGAAAGAGGAGAAGGAATGTTATAGGTAAGATACAAGAAAACAAGTTTATTTAGATCCCAGAGAATGTCAGAGGGAAGGGTAGATTGAAGCCATAGGCAAACAAAATGAATTCACACAATGATCAAGCTGTTGAACAGCTGTTGAAAACCTGTTTGATTCCTTTAGAAGGGTGGCCTCAGTTCATATATAGGTGACTTTCATAAATATTTTTAATAGAAAAAAAGTAAGTAGTATAGGATAGTAGCTATTGATTTTCTCTTGTTGGATAGGAATGTAGGAAATTCCTACATTTCAGTCTAGAGAACAATATAGATTTCTTTAGAATATCACTCATTATTAAAGACATCCCTTGTAGAGATTTTAAGTTTTTTTGTGATCTAGTTAATATAATTAATAAATATAATAAGTAAAACAGTACATATTGAAAGCTTACATCTAATTACTACTAATAATAATAATTTCATTTGCTGCATGCCTTCCTACAAGGCAGAGATTTTTAGGATGCAATAAAGTTAAAAGCAAAATAAGCTTACATGCTGTTTCTCAAACAAGAGATTCTTATCTCCCTTTAGTGTATTTTCATTATCTATTTTTCTGTTTCCAGAATTCTCTTCTTCATCTCTCTGCCTTCTGGCCACCCTGGCTTCTTTCAAGTCTCTGTTGAGATCTCATCAACAAGAAATCTTTCCCAGTTGCCCTTAATTCTAGTATCCTCTCCATGTTCATAATCTCCATTTTATCCATTTTACAGCTTGTTTGTACGTAGTTGTTCTATATTACCTCCTCTTTAAATTTGAACTTCTTGCCTTTCTTTGTATCCCCAATGCATATCACAATTCCTGGTACTTAGTAGGTTTTTAATAAATGTTTAATGACATAATGTAGAAGTCTTTGAAAGCCATTGGATGAAGTAAAATGGAGGCATATGGGATTGGTTGAGGGACTTGGCCATATCCTGTGGAATTTATATAAAGTCACGACACTCATTTGGAATTGAGTAGTCAAAAAAGTAGAACTTGGCTACTACTTTTTTGACTAAGTAGTTCCTAAGTAGTAATATTTGGCCTTAGCCTCAGACTTGATTTCTTCTCTCCTTACCCTTGTTTGGAGAAGGGTCTTGTGAACTTCTGGGGATTGGAGGATTTGAACTTTTCATTAATGTACTAGCAATACTTAAGGAACAGCAATGACAGACAGCCTTATCTGTATCAGGAGCTAGAACCAAACCAAACCAAAACAAAAAACCAAAAAAAATTAGATACTTTGAGTAAAGGAGGCAGCCTCAGGAGAAGCAGTAGGGGCTTCAGAAATATTCCATGCAGGAGAGAAAAGAACTTTATGTAACCAACAACTCTGACTTTCCCTTTTACCTTTTGTGAGCCCTAAATTTAATCCTACTCTCTATGTACGCATGGGAAGTATATGAGATGGGAAATGTTTTATTTAAAGAATCAGCAAACCATTACTCACAGGCCAAATCTGTCCTATTTTCTTGTTTTTGTGTGGTTTATGAGCTCTTCGTCTGTGGTAAATAGCTGCTTCCTAAAAGCTAATTAAGGGGCAGCTAGGTGGCACAGTGGATAGAGTACCAGCTGTGAAGTCAGGAGGACCTGAGTTCAAATATTGTCCCAGACACTTAACACTTTCTAGCTGTGGTGACCCTGGGCAAGTCACTTAACCCCAATTGCCTCAGCAAAAAGCAAAAAAAAAAAGAAGCTAATTAAATCTGGATGATTAGTTAATTTCAAAAGATAACTGTAAGCATACTGAGAAAGCACATTTGGAGTTATTTTTAAGTTATAGATTTCTAGAAGATACCCTGAAGGGATAGCCCTAGATTATCCAGGGATAATCAAATCTGGCTTTTGGGTAGCCAGCCTGCTGTTGCAAGTGGAGATTGGGAAAGTAACTCATGCTACATTCAAAAGGAATGCAATATACAATTTTATTTTGCGGGGGTGGGTGGGTGGGGTTAATGCTGAGGAATGGTACTAGCATCTGGAGGAGATAAAGAAAGACTCCATTATAAGGTATCATTTCAGCAGAGTTTTGAATGAAATAAGACAATCTAGGAGGTGGAGATGAAGGAACAATACATTCCACATATGTCAGAGAACCAGCAGAAGGACATAGACATAGTAGGACTATTTGTGAAGGAGATCAATAAAGCCAAGTTTACTCTACTCAAGAGTTACATGTGATATTGTTAAAAAGCCAAGTGCATGAGTTTATAGGGAGTCAGTAGACCTTATTGACAATAGTGACATGGTCAGACCTGTGCTATAGGATGATCACCATAAGGAAGATATCTTGGAAAGGGATGAGACTTAAGGCAAGAAGACCAATTAGGAAGTTATTGTCAGAATTCTGATGAGAGTTGATATAGGTGGTAATGTGGTGGTCATGTCAGGAAAGAAAGTTGGAGAGTTGACAACTTTTTACCTTATCTTCTTTCATAATAGTTTGAATTTATTCACATATTTCAGTAATTTAAAAATCATTACTTTTTATAAAAACAAAATTAAAAATTAAAAAAAATTTGGATAGGAGGGATGTTATGAAATTTAAAATGATAAGACTTGGCAACTGAATAGCTATGTAGAGTGAGGAAGTGAGACATTAAGCATAATATTGGGGGTTCCAATGGTTATTTCAAGGATGGTGGTACCTTAAATGGAAATAGAGAAGTTTGGAAGAGCTGTGTGTTTTGTGGGGAAAATAAGGAATTTAGTATTGGACATGCTGAATTTGAAATCTCTGAGAATATAACCAATTTGAAATATCCAAAAAGCAATTAGAGACATAACTAGAGTTGAGAAAAGACTATTGCAGAATATATAGATGAGTCATCTGTAGAAAGATGATAATTAAACTCATGGAGCTAATGAAGTTGCCAATTTAGAGAATGTGGAGAGAGAAAGGCCCCAATACCCTTGGGATACACCCACAGTTAGGTTTTTGTGATGAGGCTGATGAATTAGCAAAGAAGGTTCAGAAAGAGCAAGAAGAGAACTCCAAGGGAGTAGTGTCACATAAACCCAAAAGACAAGAGTCTGTTCAGTGAGAGAAATGTCAGATGCTGCAGAAGAATTAGGGAGAATGAGATTTGAGGAAAGGCTATCAGATGAATTTGTTTTAATCAGCCAAGATAACTCTTTTCATCTTCTTACTCCAACAGCCCCCTTATTCCTTTTCTCCATCCCCCTAGACCCTCAAAAATTGAGAACACAAGAAAAACATACAAACATGTATAGTCAAAAACAGATTTCCACATTGGTCATATCCCAGAATTTTTATCTCATTCTTCGTTATTTATCTCATTCTCTTCTCTTATCAGGAGGTGAATACCACGTTCCCACTCTGTGGGAACAGAGTACAGAGTTTGTACTCTGGATTGTCCATTATGTTGATGAGTTAAGCATAATGTACTTATACATTCTAATTATATGAGATAATTTCTCCTAATTTTCTTTCCCTTTCCTTCCTAGTGTATTCCTCTTTCCTTCTTTTTTTTAAAGGTCATCAAGACATAACAAAATTACTTCCTGTTCTTGTCTAATTGAACTCCTCTTGAAATGATAGAATTCAGAGAGGGAACAGACCATTGTCACTTTGAAGAAAACAGTTTCAGTTGAATTAAGAGATCTGAAACTAGATTTCAGAGGGTTGAAAAGAGAGTGAGCAGAGAGGATATGGAGGTAATAAGCGTGGCTAGATTTTTCAAAGTTCTACATTTTATGAGAGGAAGAAGACAAAGAGAATACAGCTAGTAGGGATGATAGAATTTAGTGACAGTTTTTTCAGAATAGGGAAGACTTGTCTTGGGTGTATTCATGGGCAACAGGGAGGGGACCACTATGTAGAGATTGAATGTTAGCTAGAAAGAGGCACTGTGTGAGAAGAGAGTCTTCTGGAGAAAATGGAAGGGATGGAGATCAAGAATGTGTATTGAGGAGTTGGCTTTGCTAAACAGAATTGTGTTTGCCCATCTTCTGGTGGTCTATATAGTAGATGCACATTTGATTGACCATTAATGCCTACTAGTGAAATGGAAGCACCAAATCAGACTTACACTCATCAGTACATGTAATGTTCTATTATTTGACAAGTATAGTTATCTATTCAGTGAAACAGGCAGCAACCCCTATTAGAATAAACTATCAAACTGATTCCTGAAGGTTCCAGTAAGAATATTTCCTACTGGAGTTCATGACAAAGTTCTCTCTCTGCCTAGCTGGAGGCCTTGTTTCTCCCTTCGAGGTTGCCTTCTGGCGAGTCTCCATCAATAAGCACTGGCATTGAATGAAGACAAGATACTTGAATTTCTGAGTGTGGGGAAGGCAGGAGTCTGTCTTAATCATCAACTATGAGCAGACTGATGATTGTGATCGCTAATGATTTTTTGTAGTTCTGCATTAGAGTATTTACAAGTTACATCCTGTTATAAATCTAAGAAATTGGTACATAACATATATACTAATGAAAATGAAAAAAAATAATTCAAAGCTTTTTATCTGTCTAAACTGGTAACTTGATATTAAAAAGTAATTTGTTAGTCTGTGGATGCCAGCAGGTTATGTGACCAAATCTCTTTACTTTGAATAGACTACCCAAGCCCCCCCCCCAAAAAAAAATGTAAAAGCACTTATATTTTAACAATTGTTGATTCAGGAAAGTCCATCTTAAATCAACTAAAGGAGTTGCTTCTCTTTTTCTTTTAAAGCAACCTAACCTTTTCTTTAAACAGTATTGAATTTTAAAATATTGAAATATGATTTAAATAACTGCTTGATTTGCAAGAAGTTTATGAACTACTTGCTTTGTTTGAAAACAGTTGTAGAATATGGCAAGCTGAAAGAGGCCACAGAGAATATCTAGTTTAAAGCTCCCTTGTTTGATGAGAAAATTGAGACTGAGGAAGAAATTAAGTCTTTTTTAGTTTCCATAGTTGTAAGTAGAGGATCTGGGTCTTGAACCCAGCTCTCCTGATGAATAATATATATTCTATTTCACTATGCTCTCCCCACCTGTTATTATGCCAGAAATTATTTTTTAAAATGAAATATCCCACTGTCACTATCATTGTTAAAAATAATATACCAGATCCTCATTCAAACAGATCAATGTGAAACTCAGTTCAAATTGACAAATTTTTAATCACTACCTATGTTCAGGACAGAGACAGATAAGTAGTGTAGTGAATTTTCTTGGAATCAGGAAAATCTGATTGATAGTTAACTGTTATCACATTAGAATGTAAGAGGATAACAAATATCAAACATTCTAGGAATAAAGGATT
Source organism: Myrmecobius fasciatus (assembly GCA_023553655.1). Lineage (NCBI taxonomy): Eukaryota > Metazoa > Chordata > Mammalia > Dasyuromorphia > Myrmecobiidae > Myrmecobius > Myrmecobius fasciatus. The sequence goes on from JAJPUD010000064.1 coordinate 652,788, forward strand.
AGGTGGGAGGTTAAAGGATTTATTAGTGTAATAGGGTATTAAAAAGAAAGATATCAATAATTATATATGGGAGGAGGCCCTTCGGGACATGAGATAAATGTGCACAAAGATACAAAGGTTACAGAAGATAGGATGATAGTAGATGTTCAACACTTTGGTATGAAGAGAGCAGTGGAGGAGAGTAGAGAGATGAGGTTTGAAAAGTAGATTGAAGTGATTTTTGGAAGGCTTTGGGTTTCAGATTAAGGAGTTTTTGTTCTTTTTTGAAGACTGTGGGCAGCCACTGATTAGACTTTAAACATATTAATTCCCCCATGCACTAATTTGCCTCTTTTCCATTCTTTGTCCATTTAATTACATTTGTGCCTCATTATCTTTGTGTATGCTCTCCCTTAGCTCTAGGATGTTTTTTCATCTCAATTTAGCCTTATGGAATTCCTAGTTTCCTTTACAAGTTCAGTTCGTGTCATTTCCTCTATAAGACCTTTATTGATTCACATAATTTTATGTTACCTTTACTCCCATCAGCTTGTATTTACTTATCTATTAACATATTGTGTCCCCTTAATTAACTGTAAGCTTATTGAAGACAGGGATTGACTTATCTATGTATCCTCATTGTTTAGCACTATTTCAAGTACTTAACAGGTGCTTAATAAATGGCTCTTGGTTGATTTACAGTATTTGCTCATCTTCTACATGGGCTTGGCACAATGTTTTATTTATACATGGAAATAAATGATCATATCTTAGTATGTGTCTTACTTTGGAGTTCCATTCACTCCACTTGACATTCAAGATGCTAAGATATCGTTTAGTTCATTCAGAAAGAAAATTTACTTAAATGGACCTTAGTGGCCCGAAGGCGTGGATGTGTCTTTCCAAAGTAAGCAGTTTACTTCCTTCTCACTCTCAAAATACAACCTTTTATTTCATATGATGCACAAAACACTTATTCTTCCACTTATGTTGCTGGTTTGACCTTTATTGTCATAGGAGCAGGAAAGTCGTTTTCTCAGATAATAAATAATTCATTCTCCATGAAGTCACTGTCAGTTGCTGAAATAACCTGAGTTTTCTTCATCTGTAGAATACCTAAAACTTGTAGATGGTACTTAGTCTCCAAATTACCCATTTAATTCTTTAGTTATAAAATATTCTGTATTCTTAGTCTTAATTGGGATTCAGTCAATCTTCACATCTTCATTTTCCTTATCTTTGTCTACAATCTTGAAAGGATCCCCATTTTAAGTCTTGTATTTGTGGTTATATTTAAAGAGATTTTTTAATTTAAAAATTTATTTTGTTAAAGCTTTTTATTTATAAAACATATATATGGGTAATTTTTCAACATAGACCCTTGCAAAGCCTTCTGTTCCAAATTATATCCTTCTTCTCCCACTCCCTCCCCCAGATGGCAGATAGTCTAATACATGTTAAATATGTTAAAATACATGTTAAATCCAATATATATATATATACACATACACACACATATATATATACACACATAGTTATATAGTTATCTTGCTGCACAAGAAAAATCAGATCAAGAAGAAAAAAAAAAACAGAAAGAAAACAAAATACAAGCAAACAACAGAGGGTGATCCACACTCAGTTCCCATGGTCCTCTCTCTGGGCGTAGATGGATCTCTTCATCACTGAACAATTAGAATTGGTTTGAATTATCTCATTGTTGGAGAGCCAAGTCCATCAAAATTGATCATTGTATAGTCTTGTTGTTGCCGCACAGTTTTTTACTGTGAAAGTCATATATATTTATATATAAGTTGCTAATTTTAAACCCTCTTTCAATCATGTAAAACCCAAAGCTCATGTAGCCTTTCATTAATGTGATATGTCATGAGCTCTTATTAAGCAATTTTGACACTGTTCAAAAGGATAAATTTGTTTCTTCATTTTTTTTTTTAAGCCAATGACTAAAAAGCCTGTTTTTGGCCAGTAACTGCTGTAGAAAAGAAAAGGAAAGGTGTAATTGACAATTTTCCATATTTGTTATTAAGAATTTATTAAAAGCTATAGATATACTAGGTGCATTTTGTTAAGTATGTTGGCAAGATAGAAGAAATGCTGTGATGAAAAGAATACTAGTTTCAAAATCAGGAAACCTGAATTTAAATCTTAGTTCTAGCACTTACTAGTCATGTGATCAGTTGCAAATTACTTCAGCTCTCTGATCTCACTTCTTATTTCTCTGTCTTCTCATTCTATTTATTAATTTTATTAATTAATTGGCTAGACCTGTGATGTCCATAGGTATAGAAAATCCCTAGAGAGAAGGTTTCCTTGTCTTGAGGGTGTTGCCTGGCCCTCTCAGAGCTGTTTGTTTGTTCAGAGTCACAATGCAGAGCATTCAATATGAATCAGAGAAGAAACTTGTATCTAGATCTTCCTGATGCCCATCTTCTACTCTGCAGAGTTTCCATGAAAAAAATTTTCAGCCACAAAATGCCATAAAATTGTGAGTTATGGTGATTTATTAACAAAATAGAAATGGATCCAGCAAAGAGCCGGTGACACCAGGAAAAGAAAGCACACAAATCCTTTGTTTTAGATTAGATTTCATTTTTATATATTGAAAATACATCTCATTTCTGATTTTCCCCTCCTTCTGGCCCTTGACTAGATTGCTACTCAGGATCCTGTTTTTTGTAGCTGCTACATTTAGGCATCATGAGAGTTAGGACATTGAATGTATAAGGGAGAATTAGCAAAGTAATGATTACTAAGTGATTTTCAGGAGAACAAAAACTGACTTTGGAGTCAGGAGACATGGGACATCAAGATCATGTCTGAATGCTGACCCTGCCACTTAGAGGTTAGATGACTTTGGTAAAAAGCTTCACATTTCTAGGCCTTAGTTTTATCCTTTATAAAATGTACAGTTTGGACTAGATTAACTCAAAAGGTTTTCATATCTCATATCTCTTTACCTTGGCCCTAATTATCTGCCCTTTTCTTTAATCATTCCCTTTTTACAGGGGTGGAATTTGATAGAAAGGAGTGTTGGAATATGGCAAAGATACAATAATAGGCAGAGATAGAGTGAAATTATTTTATAGTTAATAAGAATGCAGAGAGAAAACAATCCTAATTTTTTATCTCATTTTTAATACCTCTAAAATACATGCTTGAATTGCATTACTTTGTTAGAGTGACTCATCCTTCCCTTTTTCATCTGTAGGTATTGCTATTGAAAATTCTGTTTCATGCTCTTATTCTTTATCCACCTTTATGCACAGGAGAAACTTCTCACCTGATTTCTTCTTCCTTCCGTTTTTCAGTATTCAGTGTTATCCAGTGTTGAAGCTATCAAACCTCATTCCCATCACCTCTGGAAACTAACCTGCCTAATCTGAAGGTTGGAATTATGTCAGTAATCAGACACAAAAGGGAATCATGGCTGGCTGGCTATGTGTAGAGGCAGGATAGGCTGGTAAATCACACTTGTGTGATATGATTATGACCAGCTTACTTATAAACCTCTTCATCCCCAGACTTCCAAGGTTCCAGAAAATTTCTACCGCTATAGTCAAAATTAAGTTTGTGATGCTAATTTTAAACCTCTCTCTCTCACCTTTCAGTACCCACAGAATTGTAGTGCATGATAACTATAAGAATTAGATTATAAAGGGCCCTTCCATGAAGTCTAAGATACTAAGAACAGGTCTGGACTTTGTCCAGTAGCTTAGGTGGCTGAAAAAAAATAGGAGTTCGGGTAGGAATCTGCTACTAGATAGGGATCATATTGTTTGAAGGACAGGAGGAATTGTGATGGAAGGCAAAGAATATGGCACTGAAGTCCAGAGACCTGGTTTTGTAGTTGTGGGCAGAGTACTTAACCTCTCTGAGTCTATTGATAACATTTGTAAAATTTTGACTTAGACCAGACAATCTGTAAGAAAGCTTCCAGCATGGATGTTTGTTCTTCCTTGCTGCACTTGACAGTGCTGACTACCCTCTTCTCCCTCGCTATTGTGTTTTTTCTGGGTTTTTATCATTCCTCTCTTGGTTCTTCTTTCAAAATCCTGCCCCTTTATTTTGGTGTCTGCCCTCTTAACTTCTGTTCTAGGCTCTTCCATTTGAATGTTGAAGTTTTACAATACTGAAGTTTTCTAGCATTGTAATGAAGATTCCACTGGTGTTCTGTTCATTGATTCATAATTATAATTAGCTAGCCTTTTGAAAGTTAATATCCTAACTATGTACTATAGCAAGGACAATTGTTACAGAATTATCCCTTAAACTCTCCTCTTCACACACTAGGTCTCTTGGTAGAGTGGTGTCAAGTTTAGAGAACACATGTAGCCAAAGTGTAAATATATAGTCCCTGGTCCCTGGAAATTTTTTTTCCCTTTATTCCCTTAGGGGATCCAAGTAGGTTCCATTGTAGTCCTAGAGAGACCTTTCCTGTTTGTATATAGTTTGTCCTTCTTGTGTCTTAGCTCCTAGTACAGAATTAGCTGCTATTTACTCTCTTCTCTATTTCACCCTTCCCACACCAAAGGGTTATTCGGTCTCAGTGACCATTCATTTAGTCTGTTCTAGTAACCAGCACTGACTAACTTGTTGCTCTAATATGTGATTTTCAATTGGCTTGGCTAGATAAATGTTTGCTTCTTTAGTTAAGACTTTAACTCTGCTATGTCATCTATTACACATTGTATTATACACTACATAAAATATATATACATTACAGAAATGTATATATATATAATAAATGTGTTACATTTATTATATATATATTATATAACCCTTTATTTTAAAATCTTCTTTCCTAAGTTTATAGGATGCTTTTTCATAAAATTCCAATGAATATATATTTAAAATCGCCTAAATAACAAAATAAGTTATTGAAGGAATTGAGTTTTTTTAAGTTGGAAGTTATATTGGTCCCCTGGTCATTTCCTTGCAACCTTTGACCTCCTTTTGCTATTGAAGATTTTGATATTTATGGGGAGACTCAGTAAATAAATGAAACTGTATATGTAATGTGCTTTTTAGCACATGATAAAGGCTTGATGTAGTCATATTCTGTCTTATCCCGATTAATGAACTAGTAAAAATGAAAAATACCACATTTCTTTAGATTCCTGAAGAAAGCTAGCTTTATTTACTATCATCTTTCTGATTGTAATTGTTCAGAAGACAATATGATAAACTGGGTAGTTGAAGAACCTTCAATGCATCTTTGTAATGGCTTTCTTGTTTATTGAAAGGGACTAATTAACTTTGATTATTGCACTAATATTATGGCACTTTGACAGCCCTTCAGATTTATGACTCTGGGAAAATAAACAAATGAAATGCAGGTGCTGAAGCAGAAAGAATAAGTTATTACTGAACTTTAATTACTTGCAATGTGTAGCCAGGAGAGAATTAGTTGATGAATTACAGGATGCTTAAAATTTACATCAAATTGTGAGCAATATGCAGGTTAAAAAAACCCAGAAAGCTGCTATTTAAAATAGAAAGTGATCAGATGCATCTATACAAGGTATGATGCCAGTATTATTGCTAATAATAGCCCACATTTTCCTATGGCTTTACTATTTGCAAAGCAATTTGCTTAAAAAAAAAAAAAAAGCAAAAACCTGGGAAATAGGGCAACTATTGTTATTCCATTTTTATATGTTAGGAAACTGAGGCTTAACTGAGATTGTGATTTATTCAATATCATATTGCAACTTTGTGGCCAAGGTGGGATTTAAACTCAAGTCATCTGAATCTAATTCCAACATTCTTTGTAGAATTTTAATACCAACTTTCATCATTTTTGAAAGAAAACATGGGTGGCCTAGCTGTACCAGATCTAAAACTATATTATAAAGCAGTGGTCACCAAAACCATTTGGTACTGGATAAGAAATAGAGTAGTGGATCAGTGGAATAGGTTAGGTTCACAGGACAAAATACTCAATGACAAGAGTAATCTAGTGTTTGATAAACCCAAAGACCCCAGTTTTGGGGATAAAAACTCACTATTTGACAAAAACTGCTGGGATAATTGGAAACTAGTATGGAAGAAATTAGGCATTGACCCACACCTAACACCATATACCAAGATAAGGTCAAAATGGATTCATGATCTAGGCATAAAGAATGATATTATAAACAAATCAGAACAATGTAGGATGGTTTACCTCTCAGACCTGTGGAGCGGGAAGGAATTTGTGACCAAAGAACTAGAGGTCATCATTAATCACAAAATAGATAAGTTTGACTATATCAAGTTAAAAAGTTTTTGTACAAACAAAATGAATGCAGACAAGATTAGAAGGGTAGCAGTAAACTAGGAAAATATTTTTACATCCAAAGGTTCTGATAAAAGCCTCATTTCTAAAATATATAGAGAATTGACTCAAATATATAAGAATTCAAGCCATTCTCCAATTGATAAATGGTCAAAAGATATGAACAGACAATTTTCAGACAAAGAAATTGAAACTATTTCTGGTCACATGAAAAGGTGCTCCAAGTCACTATTGATCAGAGAAAAGCAAATTAAGACAACTCTGAGATACCACTACACACCTGTCAGATTGGCTAAAATGACAGGAAATGATAATGATAACTGTTGGAGGGGATGTGGGAAAACTGGGACACTGATACATTGTTGGTGGAACTGTGAACGGATCCAACCATTCTGGAGACCAGTTTGGAACTATGCTCAAAAAGTTATCAAACTGTGCATACCATTTGACCCAGCAGTGTTTCTACTGGGCCTATATCCCAAAGAGATTTTAAAGGAGGGAAAGGGACCCACATGTGCAAAAATGTTTGTGGCAGCTCTTTTTGTAGCGGCAAGAAACTGGAAATTGAAAGGATGCCCATCAATTGGAGAATGGCTGAATAAATTATGGTATATGAATGTTATGGAATATTATTGTTCTGTAAGAAATGACCAACAGGAAGATTTCAGAGAGGCCTGGAGAGACTTGCATGAACTGATGCTGAGTGAAATCAGCAGAACCAGGAGAACGTTATACACAGCAACAAGACTATATGATGATCAATTTTGATGGACGTGGTTCTCTTCAACAATGATGTGATTCAAACCAGTTCCTATTGTTCAGCGATGAAGATAGTCATATACATCCAGAGAGAGGCCTGTGGGAACTGAGTGTGAACCACAACACAGCATTTTAATGCTTTCTGTGAATATTTCCATGCATTTTGTTTTCCTTCTTAGGTTGTTTTTTCTTCTTCTCTTTCTAGATCTGATGTTTCTTGTGCTGTAAGATAACTGTATAGATATGTATAAAAAAAAAAAAGAAAGAATGAAAACATGGGCAGATTTGCTGTTGAAGTTTCTTTGATTTTTATATTGAAATTGTTTCTCATTATATCAGGCACTCTTAGCAAGCCTAATTGTGATATGATAATCATTATCCCAGCTGTTGTTTAGCAAATAAAATCATTAATATCTTATTAAAACTATAATCTGGCACAGTAAATCCATAAGTATTATTATTTTTGATAATAGTAGTTCATATTCCCATAGCACTTTATTATATACAAAATGCTTTCCTTATAACATTTCTGTGAAAAGAATAGTGCAAAACTATAATCCTCATATTAGTATAAATGAAGAGACAGCTTTAGAGTGAAGTGACTTACTTAAAATCATATACCTGACAAGTAGTGGGTCTGAGACTTGTGTACCTCATTGCAAAACCAAAGCAGGCAAGCTCCAAACCCTTACATAACCTTTGTAAAAGGTTATGTAATAATTATTTTCATAGTATTTCTCCATTCCCTTTATCCTCCAAATTTTGAAACAACTTCTTTTTATTTTTAATTAAAGCTTTTTATTTGTATAACATATATATGGGTAGTTCCTCACCATTGATCTTTACAAAGCTGTCCATTACAAATTTTATCCACAGTCCCCTCCCCTCCCCTAGATGGCAGGAAGTCCACTACATGTTAATAATGTTGAAATACTTGACAAGTTGTGCAAGAAAAATCCTATCTATAAGAAAAAAAAGAAAATCAGAGAAAGGAAACGCAATGCAAGCAAACATCAATAGAGATCATGAAAATGTTACGTTGTGGTCCATATTTCATATCCCTCTCTCTGGGTGTATATGGTTTTCTTCACTGAACAATTGGAACTGGTTTGAGACAATTCTTTGTTGCAGAGAGACATGTCCATCAGAATTGATCATCATGTAATATTGTTGTTGCTGTGTATAATGATCTCCTGGTTCTGCTCGTTTCACTCAGCATCAGTTCATGCAAGTCTCTCCAGGCCTCTCTGAAATTGTCCTGCTGGTGGTTTCTTACAGAACAATAATATTCCATAACATTCATATACCATAATTTATTCAGCCACTCTCCAATTGATGGGCATCCATTCAGTTTCCAGTTTCTAGCCACTACAAAAAGGGCTGCCACAAACATTCTTGCACATGTGGGGCCCTTTCCTTCCTTTAAGATTTCTTTGGGATATAAGCCCAATAGAAACACTGCTGGGTCAAAGGGTATGCACAGTTTGATAACTTTTTGAGCATAACTCCAAATTACTCTCCAGAATGGTTGGATCCGTTCATACTTCCACCAACAATGTATTAGTGTCCCAGCTTTTCCACATCCCCTCCAGCATTCATCATTAACTTTTCCTGTCATTTTAGCCAATCTGACAGGTGTGTAGTGGTACCTCAGAGTTGTCTTAATTTGCATTTCTCTGATCAATAGTGATTTGGAACAACTTTTCATATTACTAGAGATGGTTTTAATTTCATCATCTGAAAATTGTCTGTTCATATCCCTTGGCCACTTATCTATTGAAGAGTGGCTTGAATCCTTATATATATGAGACAATTCTCTATATATTTTGGAAATGAAGCCTTTATCAGAACCATTAAATGTAAAGATGATTTACCAATTTGATGCTTCCCTCCTAATCTTGTCTGCATTAGTTTTATTTGTACAGAAACTTTTTAACTTAATATAATCAAAATTATCTATCTGGTGTTCGATTAAGAGTTCCAGATCTTCTTTGGACATAAATTAATTCCATCTCCACACGTCTGAGAGGTAAACTATACTACATTCCTCTAATTTGCTTACAATATCATTCTTTATATCTAGATCATGAACCCATTTAGATCTTATCTTGGTATGTGGTGTTAGGTGTGGGTCAAGCCCTAATTTCTTCCACACTAGTTTCCAATTTTCCCAGCAGTTTTTGCCGAATAGTGAGTACTTATCCCAAAAGCTGGGGTCTTTGGGTTTATCAAACACTAAATTGTTAAAGTAATTGCCTAGATTGTCCTGATATCCTATCCTATGCCACTGATCGACTGCTCTATGTCTTAGCCAGTACCAAATGGTTTTGATGACCGCTGCTTTATAATATAGTTTTAGATGTGGTACAGCAAGGCCACTTTCATCTGCCTTTTTTTTTCCATTAATTCCCTTGAAATTCTTGACCTTTTGTTCTTCCAAATGAATTTTGCTACTATTTTTTCTAGATCTGTAAAATAATTTCTTGGGAGTTTGATTGGTATGGCACTAAATAAGTAAATTAGTTTGGGTAGTATTGCCATTTTTATTATATTCGCTCGGCCTACCCGTGAGCACTTAATGTTTTTCCAATTGATTAGGTCTGATCTTATTTGTGTGGAAAGTGTTTTGTAGTTTAGTTCATATAGTTCCTGACTTTTCCTTGGCAGATGGATTCCCAAATATTTTATACTATCATCCGTTATTTGGAATGGAATTCCTTTTTGTATCTCTTGCTGCTGAACTTTATTGGTAACATATAAAAATGCTGCTGATTATTGTGGATTTATTTTTGTATCCTGCAACTTTGCTAAAGTTGTGAATTGTTTCTAGTAGTCTTTTAGTTGAGTCTCTAGGGTTCTCTAAGTATACCATCATATCATCTGCAAAGAGTGACAATTTGGTTTCTTCATTACCTACTCTAATTCCGTTTATCTCTTTTTCTTCTTTTATTGCCAAAGCTAACATTTCTAATATAATATTAAATAGTAATGGTGACAGTGGGCAGCCTTGTTTCACTCCTGATCTTATTGGGAATCGTTCTAGTTTGTCTCCATTACATATGATGCTTGCTGATGGTTTTAAATAGATGCTACTGATCATTTTAAGGAAAAGCCCATTTATTCCTATACTCTCTAGTGTTTTTAATAGGAATGGCTGTTGGATTTTATCGAATGCTTTTTCTGCATCTATTGAGATAATCATATGATTTTTGTTAGTTTGGTTATTAATATAATTAACTATGCTGATAGTTTTCCTAATATTGAACCAGCCCTGCATTCCTGGTATAAGTCCTACTTGGTCATAGTGTACTATCCTGGGGTTGACTTTCTGTAATCTCATTGCTAATATCTTATTTAAAATTTTTGCATCAATATTCATTAGGGAAATTGGTCTATAGTTTTCTTTCTCTGTTTTCACCCTACCTGGTTTAGCTATCAGCACCATATAGGTCTCATAGAAGGAATTTGGTAGTATACCTTCTGTCCCTATTTTCTCAAATAGTTTGTATAGTATTGGAATTAATTGTTTTTTGAAAGTTTTGTAGAATTCACATGTAAATCCATCTGGCCCTGGAGATTTTTTCTTAGGGAGTTGGTTAATAGCTTCTTCTGTTTCTTTTTCTAATATGGGGCTATTTAAATAATTTATTTCCTCTTCTGTTAACCTGGGCAATCTATATTTTTGTAGATATTCCTCCATTTCATTTAGATTATCAAACTTACTGGCATAAAGTTGGGCAAAGTAACTCCTAATTATTGCTCTGATTTCCTCTTCATTGGAGGAAAGTTCTCCCTTATCATTCTTAAGACTAACAATTTGATTTTTTTCTTTCCTTTTTCTTATCAAATTAACTAAAGGCTTATCTATTTTGTTGGTTTTTTCATAGAACCAACTCTTAGTTTTATTTATTAACTCAATAGTTTTCTTATTTTCAGTTTTATTAATTTCCCCTTTTATTTTTAGAATTTCCAATTTGGTATTTAATTGAGGGTTTTTAATTTGTCCTTTTCTTAAGTTTTTTTTTAATAATATGCCCAATTCATTGGTCTTTTCTTTCTCTATTTTATGCAAGTAAGCATCTAGAGATATAAAATTACCCCATATAACCTCTTTGGCCGTATGCCACAAATTTTGGTATGTGTCTCATTATTGTCATTCTCCTGGATGAAATTATTGATTGTGTCTATGATTTCCTCTTTCACCCATTCATCTTTCAGGATTCATTTATTTAATTTCCAATTAACTTTTGATCTATTTTCTCCTGGCCTTATATTGCATGTGATTTTTATTGCATCATGATTTGAAAAAGATGCATTTACTATTTCTGCCTTTCTGCATTTCATTTTGATGTTTTTATGCCGTAACACATGGTCAATTTTTGTATAGGTTCCATGGACTGCTGAGAAAAAAGTAAACTCCCTACTGTCTCCATTCAACTTTCTCCATAGATCTATCATACCTAACTTTTCTAACAATTGGTTTATCTCACTAGTTTCTTTCTTGTTTATTTTGTGATTTGATTTATCTAATTCTGAGAGAGCAAGGTTGAGATCACCCACTAGTATGGTTTGGCTGTCTATTTCTTCTTGCATCTCTTTTAATTTCTCCCCTAGGAATTTCGATGCTATTGAACTTGGTGCATATATATTTAGTATTGATATTGCTACATTATCTATGGTACCCTTTAATAAAATATAGTTTCCTTCCTTATCTCTAGATTAGATCTATCTTGGCTTTTACTTGATCTGAGATAAGGATTGCTACCCCTGCTTTTTTTTGTTCACCTGAAGCGTAATAGGTTCTGCTCCAGCCTTTTACCTTCATCCTATATGTGTCACTATGTTTTAGATGTGTTTCTTGTAGACAACATATTGTGGGATTCTGGTTTTTAATCCAGTCTGATATCCTCTTCTGCTTTATGGGAGAGTTCATCCCATTCACATTTACAGTTAAAATAACTAATTCTTTATTTCCTGCCATCTCATTTACCCAAGTTATGTTTTTCCCTTTCCTTTCCCCTTTCTCTCTTGCTCCCTCTTCAGTATTTTACTTTTGATGACCCCCTCCCCCCAAAAATCCTCTACCCGTTAAATCCCCTCCCCCTTTTTTACTCCTTTCCCCTGATTCTTCTATTTTCCCTTCTATTAGTTTATCCCTTTCTTTTCCTCCTTTCCCTCCCACTTCCCTCTAGCATCAGACAAGTTTCTCTGTGAAATTAAATGTCTGATATACACTTTTAGAGCCCAACCTGATGAGAGTAAGATTTACACAATCCTCATCTCCCTCCCTTCTTTCTCTCAATTATACTAGGTTTTCTTTGCTTCTTCATGAGATATTATCTTGTTTTTACCTCCTGTTTTAAAAAAATCTTATTTTACCACCTTTTCCTTCTTTTCCCCAATATGATAACCTTTCCCCCTCTAGTTTTCTTTTTCATATTTTCAAAGTAATATCTAGTTAATTATACCCCCAAACTTTAAGTATCCCCCTAGTAGAAATAAAGTTCTCAAGAGTCCTTTGCTTTTTACCTTTTTATGCTTCTCTTGAGTTCTGTGTTTGGAGGTCGAATTTTTGTGTTCAGATCTGGGCTTTTCATTAGAAATAGAGGAAATTCACCTATATCATTAAATGACCATCTTCTTCTTCTGGAGGATGATGCTCATTCTAGCTGGATAGGTTGTTCTTGGCTGTAATTCAAGTTCCTTTGCCTTTTGGAATATCTGATTCCAGGCCCTTTGATCCTTCAATGTGGAGGTTGACAGATCATGTGTGATTCTAATTATTGATCCTTGGTATTTTGAATTGTTTCTTTCTAGCTACTAGCAAAATCTTTTCCTTGGTGCGGTAGTCCTGACATTTAGCCACGATATTCCTTGGGGTTTTAATTTTGGGGTCTCTTTCAGGAGGTGATCGGTGAATTCTTTCAATGATGATTTTATCTTCTGATACTACAACCTCAGGGCAGTTTTCTTTCAGGATTTCCGGGAAGATAGTGTTTCGATTCTTTTTTTCATCATGGCTTTCAGGAAGTCCAATTATCCTTAGATTATCTCTCCTAGATCTATTTTCCAAGTCAGTTATTTTTCCTAGGAGATATTTCTTATTTTCTTCTATTTTTTCATTTTTTTTTGTTTTTGTTTGACTGATTCTTGAAGTCTTATTGGGTCATTCACTTTCATTTGTTCAGTTCTTATTTTTAAAATGTTGTTTTCTTCAGTTACCTTTTTAAGGTCCTTTTGTAACTGGACAATTTGTTCATTGCACTCTTTTTCCACTTCACCAATTTTATTTTTCAATAAATTGGTGTCTTTTTCATATCTCTTTTGCAGGGCATCATATCCTTCTTGCACTGATTTCAGTTTATTTTCCCATTTATCCTCCAGCTCTCTTTTGAGATTCTTTATGCAGTCTTCCAGAAAGGCCTTTTGAAAAGGGGACCAGTGATGGTCCTTGCTGACTTCCTCTGGAGTTTTGTCTAAATGAACCTCTGGATGTGGGGTTTGCCCTTCTTTCTCTCGATAGAAGCTGTCTATAGTGAGAGCTCTCTTGCTTCTTCATTTTTTTTTTAAAGACAGCTGGAGGTCTTTTTAAGGCTAGAAAAGCAGCGGCTGTGGTAGTTTGCCCTTGGGCAATTCTGGGAATTAACTTAAGGTGCTGTGCCAGTTGGGGCTAGGACTAAGGCCGAATTACTCCCTACACAAGGCAAGTCCGCCAGAACACCTGCCCCTAATCAGGGCAGAGTGTCCCGAGCGCCTCAGATAAATTCCAGGTGTTTGGAGTTTGGAGTTTGGAATTTGGACTTTCTGCTAGGCTGAGCTGAGTCCCACCCTCACTTCCGGGTTGCACCGAGTAAACTGTTTATCCCTCTGCCTGAGTTAAACAGACCTGATATAAAGTTCTTCAGAGGTAACTGGAAGCAATGTCCAAATATTTCTGGATTTATTAACTTGAAGATCAGTTGAGAGGCTTGTTTTATTGTTGATTTGAGAGAAGATCGGAGGAGGACACACAGAGTCTCGTTTTCACTCTGCCATCTTGGCTCCGCCCCCTAGTTCTCCTGAAACAACTTATGAATCATTAAAGGACTGAGAAAGAGTTAGAATAAGCTATAATTAACTGTTTTCTAATTGTTTACAATTAGTAATCCATGTATGGTATAAACAATAATTCAATTTAGTTCTTTCTGAGCTGTAAATCAGTGATCTAAATTAATCTGAAGAGCTCAGGCATTCCACTCCATAACAATTTTGGGGAAATAGGAATTTATTGTAATAATATAATGCCCGTTTTTGCTTCTTTTATGCTTTCAGTCTAGGGCAAGTTGAGATATTTTTGAAGTTGCCTAGTACAGTGTTTGACAAATATTAAGGTGTGATATAAATGCTTACTTGCTTCCCTGTTCTATTAACTTTACGTACTACTGAATCATCATATAAATCTATGGCTCCAGAGATGTTGTGACCTAGAATCCTAGTCATAGCAACTGGCTATTGATTTGTCCATTGTGACCCATCTCTACCTAATACAGTCTCAATATGAGGGCCCCATCTTTTTTCCTCTTGAGGTACTCTGCCATGATTCTGTTCTTTTTGGGACCAGATACGTGCCTTATGCCTCAGGTTCCCATTATTGAGTCTTTACTATTTCCTCTTGGGGTTCTCTGAAACTGGTATGCCTCCTGTTTACTTCTCATGAGGAACATGACTACTTCAATATTGCTCTGATGTCTCAACAAATTTCTGGCTTATCTTGTTGTGTTAGGATGCTTACTTATTACCTTAATTTATAGATAGAGGGCATCTCATAGCTACACTTTCCGATAAGACCTTAATTAGTACTTTGAGTGACAGATTTTTTCATTGTCAGATCTTCCTTGTAATTTGTTGGATTGAAATCATCTCTCTCATTTCCTCCTGATAACCACTGATACCCAAAATACATTGCCTACTAGACTTTACTACTGTTTCCAGAAATATGCCTCTTTTTAGACTCAAACCTGAAGGAACAATGCACACCTGTTAAGTGCTTTGCAGTTTCTACTTGTGGAGTATATCAACATTTCTCCATAGTCATTTACCTTGAATGAAGTAGGACAAATGGACAGAGAAGATATTCAGCAAGATTCAATGTCTACCATTTATCCTTATAGCTTATACCTTAATAAGGTGGGGAAACATCAGGTAGGTGTGATTTGAGATGCTTCTCTAGGCTTTTCTATACCTGTGTATTTATATTTTTAGTCTGATGTATTGTGGTGGAGCTGTTCCTTCAAATATGCAGCCTATGTATGTATGGAAGGAGTGGGGAGTAGGGAATGGGAATGGGAAGGCTTTTCTTTTGTCTGCTTCATCTGATTGTTATTACTAGCTCTCAGATGCCCAGCATGTACAGTGTTACACTAAGATCCAACATAGCAGGCCCTTATAATTCCCTGAGCCTATGACCTACCTTGCATGATTTTTGTTGTGAGGAACAAATGAGATAATGTTTACAAAGTGCTTAACCAAGTAACTGTGCATATTAGGCACTATATAAAGGCTCTTTCTTTCCTACCTTCCTCTTTTCCTTCTGCCTTCCCTTCCCTCCTTCTCTTCCCCCATTCCCTTCTTACTTATCTTACTCTCTTTCTCATTCCCCTTTTCCTTCTTCTTGACTTCTCATTTCTTCCTCCTTCTCTTCCCCTTCATTTCATCTTTTTCTTCCCCCTTTTTGCTTCTTCCTTTCCCTTTTTCCATCCTCCATTCCCTCATTCCCTCCCTTCCTTCCTTTCTCCCTTCAGTTTCTCTCCCTTCTTTCCTCCTAGTACATAATATAAGTAGATAAGATTTGTTAAAAATCAGTAACTGCTAAACAAATTAGAAGGCCTTGGAAAATGAGCCTTGTATCTTAGATATAAAAGTACAAATCCTCTTATTTTAAATTATTCAAGTCAGAAAGACTATCTTGTGCAGACTTTGGCACTCAGTCCATCTCATCAAACTTATATTATAGTTAATTGATAATGGTGATAAAGTTTGTCAACATATATGTCCATTGAAAGAGAAACTGGAAAAAGGAAAAATATCTCTGTTGCCTTTCAGGATATTGCATACTGTTGTGGAATGAGACTTGATAATACTTTTTAATTTATTTGATCATTTATTACTTAGAAAAGAGGAAATTAGAATTGCAGAATATGATTTGTTCTAATCTGAAAGAAATTGTCTGAAATAAATCTCTTTTTGAATGCTGGAAAGTTCATCATAGCCATGAAAAATATCAATACTTTTCAGAAGTAAAATGATTGTTCTTGTTCACAGTTTAATCAACTTTAAGGATTAATGAAATATAGTCTAGTGCTGTTGGTATACAGATTACTGTGATAAATACTGCAGTCTATACTTTGAAAAGAGGAAAATTTGTGTTCTGTTTAACTCTTTTCTAATTTGTATAGTTTTCTAATTGACTGAGACTTACAAAGTTTTAGTTAATAATGTTTATTTCAAGTAATAGATACATTTCTTGGAATAATTATGTATTTTAAACTGTAGCTTTTCTTTTAGTAGCTTAATTGCTATTACATTTGTTTCCCCCCCAAAAAAATATAATATTATAATTTTGTTTAATAGATTTTTTTAACAAATGTTGAATATTTCTTCTAAATACAAACATATATTTGGTTTATCCCACATAATACTGATGGGACCAATGTTATTCTCTAATAGTTTTATCAATTGATATGATAAATAATCTATTATGTCATTCTGTGATTCCTGAACTGAAGCTCAAATGATTGGAAGCAACTTGAGCTAATGCTTGAGTCAAGCAGTATTAACTCCTTTGAATATTCATCTCCTCATAGAAGCCATACTTTTTATTTTCTATTCATGGATAATATTTCAAAAGAATTAACTGCCTCTATCCTGTTGTTTCATCTAATGTCTCTTTCTCTCAGGTTCCTTCCATCTTTTGGTACTGATAGAGACTTGGCTTCTTTCAGAAGAAACTGTACTCCTGGCCATCCTTTCCAGTATATCTTGTACATTCTTTCATGTTCCTGAGACAATGGTGCTAGGAGTCGGCACATTCCTTTCTCTTCATTGCCATCATACAATCTTACTCCCCAATTCCTAACTTTAAAATACCTGACAATTTTTCTATATTTATTAACCTCTGAATAATATCAGTTTTAAATTCGACTGTTAAAATCAGACAGGTCCCATGTTTGAAAATGGATATGTCTGAGATGACTAAGGTCAAATTCTGAAGAGAATAGCATTTAGCTCTTGCATAAAATACACCTAGAAGAACTCTTTATCCCCCAAAAAATATTGGTGTCAATTTTATTAGTTTGTAAAGTGTCAAAATGATTATTCCTTCAGTTCTTGTCTCTCAATAAAAAATGAATTGGTTATATTTTGTTGTTTAAAAGTCTAAAAGAAATGAAATTTCTGTTATATTTATAGATCCTTTGAAGTTCTGATAGCCCCATTTAAACCTGTAGTAGCAATTTTAAGGATGATTCTCAAAAAGAATCCCTGTCTTTTTTGAAAGGACTTTACCATATTCTTGATGTTCCCTATAACACTATGGCTTCCTAGGTCTCCCTTCTCATCTACTTCCTTAATTTTCTTCATACAACCTTAGTTGCATTCAGGAATATTATGCCTTTGATGTCACTGTTACTCAGAGCTTCTGTGAGAGCTCTGAATTTTATTATTATTTATTTATTATTATTATTATTATCTGAATATTGTCTAACAATCCATCTGTCCTTCTTGTCTTTATACCACTATACTCACTCTATACTTACTCCTTGTCTCTATACCATGTAGTACTTTCAGTTAAACATTTCAGCTCTAGAATGTCCTCCATTTTCTGATCCCTTCACCAGTCCCCTTGGCTTACTTTTAGTCATACATCACCTTCTCCATGCTTAGTCCCACACTGTTAAATTGTACTAGGAGGAAGTGTGTGGTCTATCAAGGGGTCTGCTACAAGTGTTGTGTAATGTCCAATGGGTCCACATCACAACAAGACTTGGGAAGAATATTGTAGTTAGGAAGACACATTTGAATCTTAACTTAGACACTACTTAGGTGAGCAAGTCATTTTCTTTCAGCCTCAGTTTCATTATCTGGAAAATAGAGATAAGAAGTACACCTATTTAACAGGTATTCCCTGAAGATCAACTTTGCAAAGTAAAACAAATGCTATTCAAATGTTGTAGTGGTTGTGGTTGTTGCTATTTTGACCCTTTATAGTGAATTTTCTTTTTTAAAAGAAATTATAATTTGTTGTTTTCAATCAACAAAAATGTCTCTTCTCCTTTCCACCCTAACCTCCCCACCTCAAAACTGAAAATGACAGAAAAAACCTACTCCATATCACAAATATGTATAGTTATGGCAACAAGAAGACTATATGATGATCAATTCTGATAGACATGGCTCTCTTCAACAAAGAGATGTTTCAAACCAGTTCCAGTTGTTCAGTGATGAAGAAAGCTACAACTAGAGAGAGTCCTGTGGGATTTGAGTGTGGACTACAACATAGCATTTTCATGCTTTCTTTTCATGTTTGCTTGCATTATGTTTGCCTTCTAAGGTTTTTTTTTCCTTGTAGATCTGATTTTTCTTGTACAGCAAGATAAATATATAAATATGTATACATATATTGGATTTGCCATATATTTTAACATAGTTAACATGTCTTGGATTACCTGCCATCTAGGGGAGGGGTGTGGGGGGAAGGAGAGAAAAATTTGGAACATAAACCTTTTCAAGGTTCAATGT
>JAJPUD010000064.1:671605-773132 GCA_023553655.1 Myrmecobius fasciatus
TGCATATGTTTTGTAAATAAAAAGCTTTAATTAAAAAATGTATAGTTAAGCAAAACAAATTCCTGCATTTTCTATATATATGTATATTTATATGAATATTGTATGTATATTTATATTTTATTATTGTGTCTCATTTTGTACTCTTGAGTTTTTCATCTCTTTGTTAAAAGTTGGGTAGAATTTTTCATAATTAAGCTTCTGGAATTGTGTGGTTCATTAAGTTCAGAGTCTGCATTTCAGAGTTGTTTTCTTTACCTTTTTTTTTTTTTTTTGGTCATTGTATAAATTGTCTTTTTGGTTTTGTTCATTTCACTCTGCAGCAATTCATATAATTCTTCCCAAGTTTCTCAGAAGGCATTCTCTTTGTCATTTTTTTTTTTAATTTGCAAAACATATGTATGGGTAATTCTTCAACATTAACCCTTACAAAGCTTTCTGTACAAATTTTTCCTCCCTACCCTTCCCCTAGGTGGCAGGATATTCTCTACATGTTAATTATGTTAAAATACTTGATAAATCGAATATATGTATACATATTTCCACACTTATCATTGTTGTGCAAGAAAAATCGTATCTAAAAGAAAGAAAAATCAGATAAAGGAAACACAATGCAAGCAAACATCAATCCAGAGCATGAAAATGTTATGTTGTGGTCCACATTTCACATCCCTCTCTCTGGGTGTATATGGCTTTTTTCAGTGAACAATTCGAAGTGGTTTGAAACATTTCATTGTTGAAGAGAGCCATGTCCATCAGAATTGATCGGCATATAGTATTGTTGTTGCCGTGTATAATGATCTCCTGGTTCTGCTCATTTTGCTCAGCATCAGTTTATGCAAGTCTCTGCAGGCCTTTCTGAAATTGTCCTGCTGGTCGTTTCTTACAGAACAATAATATTCCATAATATTCGTATATCATAATTTATTCAGCATTCTCCAATTGATGGGCATCCATTCAGTTTCCAGTTTCTAGCCACTACAAAAAGGGCTGCCACAAACATTCTTGCACATGTGGGGCCCTTTCCTTCCTTTATGATTTCTTTGGGATATAAGCCCAATAGAAATGCTGCTGGGTGAAAGGGTATGCATAGCTCCAAATTGCTCTCCAGAATGGCTGGATCCGTTCACAGCTCCACCAAGAATGCATCAGTGTCCCAGCCTTCCCACATCCCCTCCAACATCCGTCATTATCTTTTCCTGTCATTTTAGCCAATCGGACAGGTGTGTAGTGGTACCTCAGGGTTGTCTTAATTTGTATTTCTCTGATCAGTAGTGATTTGGAGCATCTTTTCATATGACTAGAAATAGTTTTAATTTCATCCTCTGAAAATTGTCTGTTCATATCCTTTGACCATTTATCGCTTGGAGAATGGGTTGAATTCTCTTTATATTTTAGAGATGAGACCTTTATCAGAACCCTTACATGTAAAGATGATTTCCCAATTTATTGCTTCCCTCCTAATCTTGACTGCATTGGTTTTGTTTGTACAAAAGCTTTTTAACTTAATATAGTCAGTTATCTATCTGGTGTTCAATTAAGAGTTCCAGTTCTTCTTTGGACATAAATTTATTCTATCTCCATAAGTCTGAGAGGTAAACTATATTACGTTCCTCTAATTTACTTATAATATCACTCTTTATATCCAGATCATGAACCCATTTAGATCTTATCTTGGTATGTGGTATTAGATGTGGGTCAAGCCCTAATTTCTTCCACACTAGTTTCCAATTTTCCCAGCAGTTTTTGTCAAATAGTGAGTACTTATCCCAGAAACTGGGGTCTTTGGGTTTATCAGAGACTAAATTGCTATAGTTATTGCCTAGTTTCTCCTGTGATTCTCTCCTATGCCACTGATCGACTACTGTATTTCTTAGTGAGTAGCAAATGGTTTTGATGACCACTGCTTTATAATATAGTTTTAGATCTGATACAGCAAGTCCACGATCATCAGCTTTTTTTTCATTAATTCTCTTGAAACTCTTGACCTTTTGTTCTTCCAAATGAATTTTGCTACTATTTTTTTCTAGATTTGCAAAGTAATTTCTTGGGAGTTTGATTGGTATGGCACTAAATAAGTAAATTAGTTTGGGTAGTATTGTCATTTTTATTATATTCACTCGGCCTACCCATGAGCATTTTATGTTTTTCCAATTGACTAGGTCTGATTTTATTTGTGTGGAGAGTGTTTTATAGTTTAGTTCATATAGTTCCTGACTTTTCCTTGGCAGATGGATTCCCAAATATTTTATACTATCATCCGTTATTTGGAATGGAATTTCTTTTTGTATCTCTTGCTGCTGAACTTTATTGGTAACATATAAAAATGCTGCTGATTTATGTGGATTTATTTTTGTATCCTGAAACTTTGCTAAAGTTGTGAATTGTTTCTAGTAGTCTTTTAGTTGAGTCTCTAGGGTTCTCTAAGTATACCATCATATCATCTGCAAAGAGTGATAATTTGGTTTCCTCATTACCTACTCTAATTCCTTTAATCTCTTTTCTACTCTTACTGCCAAAGCTAACATTTCTAAGACAATATTAAATAGTAATGGTGACAGTGGGCAGCCTTGTTTCACTCCTGATCTTATTGGGAATCGTTCTAGTTTGTCTCCATTACATATGATGCTTGCTGATGGTTTTAAGTAGATGCTACTAATCATTTTAAGGAAAAGCCCATTTATTCCTATACTCTCCAGTATTTTTAATAGGAATGGCTGTTGGATTTTATCAAATGCTTTTTCTTTATCTTTTGGGATAATCATGTGGTTTTTGTTAGTTTGATTATTAATATAATTGATTATGCTGATAGTTTTCCTAGTATTGAACCAGCCCTACATTCCTTGTATAAATCCTACTTGGTCATAACGTATTATCCTGCGGATGACTTTCTGTAATCTCATTGCTAATAAATTATTTAAAATTTTTGCATCGACATTCATTAGGGAAATTGGACTATAGTTTTCTTTCTCTGTTTTCACCCTACCTGGTTTAGCTGTCAGCACCATGTCTGTATTATAGAAGGAATTTGGTAGTATACCTTCTTTTCCTATTCTTTCAAATAGTTTATATACTATTGGAATTAATTGTTCTTTGAATGTTTGGTAGAATTCACATATAAATCCATCTGGCCCTGGAGATTTTTTCTTAGGGAGTTGATTAATAGCTTGTTCTATTTCTTATTCCAAAATGGGGCTATTTAAATAATTTATTTCCTCTTCTTTTGACCTTGGCAATCTATATTTTTGTAGATATTCCTCCATTTCATTTAGATTATCAAATTTATTGGCATAAAGTTGGGCAAAGAAACTCCTAATTTTTACTCCAATTTCCTTTTCATTGGAGGAAAGTTCTCCCTTATCATTTTTGAGACTAACAATTTGATTTTCCTTTTTCTAATCAAATTAACTAAAAGCTTATCTATTTTGTTGGTTTTTTCATAAAACCAACTCTTAGTTTTATTTATTAATTCAATAGTTTCCTTATTTTCAATTTTATTGATCTCCCCTTTAATTTTCAGAATTTCCAATTTGGTATTTAATTAAGGGTTTTTAATTTGGTCTTTTTCTAGCTTTTTTAATTGTAAGCCCAGTTCATTGACCTTCTCTTTTTCTGTTTTATGCAAGTAAGCATCTAGAGATATCAAATTACCCCTTATAACCGCTTTAGCCATGTCCCACAAATTTTGGTATGTTGTCTCATTATTGTCATTCTCCTGGATGAAATTATCGATTGTGTCTATAATTTGCTCTTTCACCCATTCATTCTTCAGGATTAGATTATTTAATTTCCAATTAACTTGCGGTCTATTTTCTCCTGGCCTTATATTACATATGAGTTTTATTGCATCATGATCTGAGGATGCATTTCCTATTTCTGCTTTTCTGCATTTGATTTTGAGGTTTTTATGCCCTAACACGTGATCAATTTTCGTATAAATTCCATGAACCCCTGAGAAAAAAGTATATTCCCTTCTATCACCATTCAGTTTCCTCCAGAGATCTATCATGCCTAACTTTTCTAGCCTTTTGTTTACCTCCCTAACATCTTTCTTATTGATTTTGTGATTTGTTTTATCTAATTCTGAGAGAGCAGGTTGAGATCCCCCACTAGTATAGTTTTACTGTCTATTTCTTCTTGCATCTCTCTTAATTTCTCCTCTAGGAATTTGGATGCTATACCATTTGGTGCATATATGTTCAGTATTGATACCGCTTCATTGTTTATGGTACCCTTTAGTAAAATATAGTTTCCTTCCTTATCTCTTTTAATTAGATCTATTTTTGCTTTTACTTGATCTGAGATAAGGATTGCTACCCCTGCCTTTCTTTGTTCACCTGAAGCATAAAAGATTCTGCTCCAGCCCTTTACCTTCACTCTGTATGTATCTCTGTGTTTTAGATGTGTTTCTTGTAAACAACGTATTGTAGGATCCTGGCTTTTAATCCAGTCTGCTACCCGCTTCTGTTTTATGGGAGAGTTCATCCCATTCACATTCACAGTTAAAATAACTATATCTGTATTTCCTGCCATCTTATTTACCCAGAGTTATGATTTTCTCTTCCCTTTCCCCTCTCTCTCTTCCCCCCTTCCCAGTACTTTATTTTTGATGACCACCTCCCTCCAACAGCCTTCCCCCCTTTAGACTCCCTCCCTCCCTTTTATATCTTTCCCCTAATCCTTCTATTAGTCTATCCCTTTCCTTTTGTCCTTTCCCTCCCACCTTCCCACAAGGAGGGTCAGGCCTTTCTTTGAATCCAAATGTTTCTGATATACTCTATTAGAGCCCAATCTAATGAGAGTAAGGTTTACACAATACTCATCACCCTCCCTTCTTTCCCTCAATTATATTAGATCTTCTATGTCTCTTCGTGAGATTTTGCCTTATTTTCCCTCCTTTTTTTTAACTTTATTTTGCCTCCTTCCCCCCTTTTTTTTTTCAGTATTATATCCCTTCCACCTCTAATTTCTTTTCCATTATTATCAAAGTAAAATCAAATTATATCCCCATTCTTTAAGGATACCCATAGTAGAAATGTAGTTCTCAAGAGTTCTTTCCTTTTTTACCTTTTTATGCTTCTCTTGAGTTCTGTATTTGGAGGTCACATTTTTTGTTCAGATCTGATCTTTTCATTAGAAATAAGTGAAATTCTCCTGTATCATTGAATGACCATCTTCTTCCCTGGAAAATAATGTTGATTCTAGCTGAATAACTTATTCTTGGCTGTAATCCAAGTTCTTTTGCCTTTCGGAATATCTGATTCTAGGCCCTTTGATCCTTTAATGTGGAAGCTGACAGATCTTGCGTAATTCTAATTACAGTTCCTCGGTATTTGAACTGTTTCTTTCTAGCTGCTTGCAATATCCTTTCCTTGGTGCGATAGTCCTGAAATTTGGCCACAATATTCCTTGGGGTTTTAATTTTGGGGTCTCTTTCAGGAGGTGATCGGTGAATTCTTTCAATGCCAATTTTGCCTTCTGATTCTAAAACATCAGGGCAATTCTCTTTCATGATTTCCTGGAATATAGCATCCAGGTTCTTTTTTTCATTGTGGCTTTCAGGGAGTCCAATAATCCTTAGATTGTCTCTCCTGGATCTGTTTTCCAAGTCAGTTTTTTCCTAGGAGATATTTCATAATTTCTTCTATTTTTTCATTTTTTTGTTTTTGTTTGACTGATTCTTGAAGTCTTATTGAGTCATTTACTTCTGTTTGTTCAGTTTTAATTTTTTCAGTATTACTTCCTTCAGTTATATTTTTTAGCTCCTTTTGTAACTGGCAAATTGAATTTTTTGGTTCAATGCATTCTTTTTCCATTTTGCCAATTTTATTTTTCAGTGAATTGTTGTCTTTTTCTAATTCACCAATTTTGTTTTTCAGTGAATTGTTGTCTTTTTCCTGTTCAGCAGTCTTTTTTTTTTTTTTTTTTCCAGTTTTTCACATCTCTGTTACAGGGCGTTATTTTCTTCTTGCACTGATCTCAATTCATTTCCCCATCCTTCTTCTAGCTTTCTTTTGAGATTCTTTATGCAATCTTCCAGGTAAGCCTTTTGAAAGTGGGACCAGCTCATGCCGGCCTTTGTGGCTTCCTCTAGAGTTGTTTTCAGAACCTCAGCATCTGGGGTCTGTCCTTTTTTCTCTCCATAAAAGCTGTCTATGGTGAGAGCTCTCTTCTGCTTCTTGCTCATGTTTTTGAGCTGAGGTCTGAAACAATCGCCAGACTGGTAGCGGTTTCAGTTTGCCTGTGGCAGTTCGTGGAGTTGACTTCCGCTGCAGGGCTGTTCGGGATAGATCTGCACTAGGACCATGCTTTCAGATGCTCTTAATCCACCCTTTACGAAAGGCAGATCTGCCAAAGCACCAGCCTGCAAGCAGAGCAAAGTGTGGCCCAAGCGTCTCCCAGGGACTTCCTGGGTACCTAAAATCCGACGCTTTGTCCCAGCCCCGTCTTCCACCCTGGGTGCGCTGGTGCGGCAAACGGCGGATCCCTTGCCCTTCTGAAACTGACCTTCTCCAGAGTTCTTTCAAAGTAAATTTTTGATAGAAGTTCGTTGTACTCCAAGTGTTTGATGGAGCCCT
Source organism: Myrmecobius fasciatus (assembly GCA_023553655.1). Lineage (NCBI taxonomy): Eukaryota > Metazoa > Chordata > Mammalia > Dasyuromorphia > Myrmecobiidae > Myrmecobius > Myrmecobius fasciatus. The sequence continues at coordinate 678,181 of JAJPUD010000064.1, forward strand.
CACTCCAGAACCAGTTCGGAGGCTCAATTTGTCTGGGTCTGAGGGAAGGTCTCAGGAGCTCACAGAGAGTGATGTCTGCAGTTCGCCATCTTGGCTCCACCTCCTTGTCATTCTTTTATAGCATAATTGTATTCCATCACATTTACATACCATAATTTGTTTAGATATTCTCCATTTTATAAGGCAGCCCGTCAGATTCCATTCTTTGCCACCTCAAAAAGCATTATAAATATTTTGGTGTATCCTAAGTTAGTGTTCAGTTTATTTAGTACTTATTCCATTCTTAATAAACTCTCCTTTTAGTTCTTCCTTCTCCTTTTCTCTACTGAGAGAATTATATTTCTTTACCCAATTTCACTCCTTTGATCAGTTCAGATGAGAATAAGGTTCAAATATCAGGTGATCCCTCACACCCTCTTCTTTTTATTTGTGTAGGTTCCCAGTCTAGTTATGTGAAATCTTTTTTTTTTAATTATATTTTTCCATATATATATATATATATCTAAATCATGTTTTTCATTTTATCCTGATGGTGGTTTCTTGAATTCTTTCTAGCTGTGGCATTCATTATTTTTTGTTTAATATGGAAGTTCTGGATTTTGTCTATAATATTCCTTAGAATTTTGATTTGAGAATTTCAGGAGATGATCAGTGGATTCTTTCAATTTGTACTTTGCCCTCTGGTTTTAAGGGATCTGGGCATTATTTTTAAAAAAAAATTATGTCAATAGGATGACAGGAAAAGATAATGATGAATGTTAGAGGGGATGTGCGATACTAATACATTTTTGGTGGAGTTGTGAACTGATCCAAACATTCTGGAGAGCAATTTGGAACTATGCCCAAAGGGCTATCAAAATGTGCTTACCCTTTGATCCAGCAGTGTTTCTTATGGTCTTATATCCCAGAGAGATCTTAAAGGAGGGAAAGGGACCCACATGTGTAAAAATGTTTGTGGTAGCCCTTTTCATAGTGGCAAGAAACTGGAAACTGAATGGATGCCCATCAGTTGGACAATGGCTGAATAAGTTATGGTATATGAATGTTATGGAATATTATTGTTCTATAAGAAATGATCAGCAGGATGATTTCAGAGAGGCTTGAAGAGACTCGCATGAACTGATGCTGACTGAAATGAAGAGAACTAGGAGAATATTGTCCACAATAACAGCAAGATTATACGATGATCAATTCTGGTGGACATGGCTCTTTTCAACAGTAAAATATTTCAGGTCAGTTCCAATGATCTTGTGATGAAGAAAGCCATTTGTACTCAGAGAGAGACCTGTGGGAACTGAGTGTGGTCACAACATAGTATTTTCACTCTTTTTATTGTTGATTGATTGCATTTTATCTTATTTCTTATTTTTTCCCTTTTTTGATCTAATTTTTCTTGTGCAGCAAGATAATTGTATAAATATGTATGTACATAAACTAATATATTTAACATATTTTTAAAATTATGTTTAACATATATTGGATTACTTGCTACCTAGGGGAGGGAGTTGGGGGGAAAGGAGGTAAAAAGTGGAACACAAAATTGCAAGGGTCAATGTTGAAAAATTATTCATGCTTATGTTTTGAAAATAAAAAGCTTTAATAAAAAGAAAAAAATGATGCCTAGTCTTTACTTTTGGTTATGTTGTTCAGGTAGTTCATTGATTCCTGAATACGTATCTGTCTACTTTTTGTCTGTCATTTCTCTGTCAAGCCATCTCAAAAGTTACCATTGATTTCTTAGGTTGCCAGATACTTTTTCTCATTCTTCTTTTAGACTGTTTTGCAGCATTTGATACTGTTGATTACCTGAACTTCAGTATACATCTCCATTTGCCTATTGAACATTTTGGACTAGATGTCTCATTGGCATTTTACATGTAACATCTAAATGAGAACTTATTATTATTATTATTTTCCCCCAGATGCAACCTTTTTTTTTTTTTTTAAATATCAAGAGTACCAAGATTTTTTCATTCACCCACGATTCCTATCTTATTATCATTCAGGACAATTCATTCTTTCTCTCCCTGCATATCAAATCAATTTCCAAATTTTGATCATTCTATTTCCACAATATGACTTGTGTCTGTTATCTTCCTTCTACTCCCATAACCACTGTTTTACTTTAGGCTCTTTTCTTCTTTTTCTCAGATTACAGTGACAGTCCTGTTCTTGGTTTCCCAGCTTCTAGTCTCTTTCCCTCTCCAAATTGTCATTCACAGTGTGATTCCTAAAACAATAATTGTTCCCAAAGCATTGGCTAATTTTTGTCACTTTTTTTCTCAATCAACTCCAGCCTTACTTCCACGATCAAATGAAACTCTTGTGTTTGGCTCTTAAAGTCTTTTATAAAGTAATCCCAAACTATTTTTCAGCCTTATTTTGTATTACTCTAGTTTCTGTATTCTTTGTCGTAGCCAAACCAGGCTAGTCTTCTTACTGTTCTTCATATAGGATATTCCATTTCGTTTTCAAAACACTTCCTTTTGTCTAATGCTCACCTTACTTATTGCTGCCTCTTAGAAACTTTAGTTTCCTTCAAGGCTGAAGTAAAATCCACCTTCTACGCCTAGCTCTCCCTCTCACTTTGTATTTATCTCATATTTCATTTACATATACTTATATAGATACATAGTTTGCCTCAATAGCATATAAGCTTCCTGAGAATAAGGATTGCTTACATTCCCACTTACTCCCATACTCCTAACATAGATATTTACCCACAGGCAATGTTTAGTAAATGCTTGTTGATTTGTTTATTGATGTCATATTTTTTGAAGAACCAATTACATTGGACAGATGATTCATGTATAGAGTTTATTTTAGAATAGTAAACATAGCATAACTTCAGCATGCTTAGTGGCAAGAACTCTAGATTTAAAGGCAGAAGATTAGACAACTAGGTGGCTCTGTGGACTGAGCATTTGGCCTAGCGTTAGAAAGACTTGAATTCAAATATAGTCTCAAATATGTGACTCTGGGCAATGTACTTAACATTTATTTGCTTTAGTTTTCTCCATTGTAAAATTGGGATTAATAATAGCATCTGTCTCCTAGGATTGTTGTGAGGATCAAAAGAGATAACAGTTTACAATATTCAGTTCAAAAAAACATTTATTTACCACTTATTTTGTGTCAGGAACAGTACTAAATATTTATTGCAACTTATTTACAAGTTTTATTGACAAAATGCTCAGTACACATAGTAGACATTATAAATACTTCTTTGCTTCCCGTTTCCTAAAGATGCCCATCCAAATCCTGATCTACTTCTTATTAACAGTGTAGTATTGGTAAAGTTGCATTACAACTTTCAATTTTATTTTCTCATCTATAAAATCAGGGAAGATTGGACTAGATTCTTGGGCTCATGCCTCTTCTAACTCCAAAATTCTATGATTGTATGATCATTGTTTGAACACTAATCTTCACTTTGGTCTATATTAAGCTTTGCCAAAAGAAAAGAATAACAAACTATTTCTTTTCCTCTCCCTTTTATTTTATGCTTTTTTATATTTATGTAATTTTATATTTCATATTGTATTTTTTTACATGGGATAATAATGAAATCGACTATAAGTATACAAAATAAACTACAAAAGATAGTACTATTTAGGAAAAAAAATGCAATTGATCATCATTGGTCAGGGAGGGAACCTCCATCTTGATTTCTTATCTAGAGGCTGGGAAGAAATACACTGAGAAAGAGACATGACCGTTAGCCTATAAATGTTTTCTTCCCTCTCAGTTTAGAAGAACTACATTGTTCAGGGCTGTAATTCCCTACTCTTGCCTCCCTACTCCCTTATCATTCTTTAGGAAGGAGATAGATCAGGGAGAAGAATGAGAGCCGAACAAGAAGGGAAACTTGGGAGCAGGAAGGAAAAGTTACAAGAGATGTGACCCTTTTTAAGTTCTAGAATCAGAGAAGGGAGTAAAGGAGTAAAGTAGGAGGAGAAAAGAGGTGATATCTGTGTGCTTGTCTCTCTGCTATTTGACAATTCTGCTATTTACTGCCTATTAGACCCAAAAGAAGGTGCTGTTTGTGTGCTTGTCCATTTCTTTAGCTAGGACAGTATTACTACTGCCCGTTAGAGCCAGTGTTATGTGGTACAAGGGAGTTTCCAGTGTTGGAAACCTAGTTGACCTAGTAGTTTGTGTTGTGGATGGAGAATGGCCATCTCAGTAAGAAGTTTGGGGAGCTGACAGGGAGGAAGTATGTAGGAAACATGTGGCAAATGGCAGAAAACAGGACTTTTCTCATGTGACAGATGCTAAGGACTAGTATAGATCTTGTTTCACAAGAATTTCAAGGGCCTCTGAGAAGCCACTCCCTAGTTCTCACACTTTCCACATAGATTTTTGGTTTCCTTGTCATCTCTCAGTTGAACAATAGGTGACTGATCAATAATGTGACTGTTTGTAGCTTTCCCAAGTCTGCTAAGAATTCATAAAAGTCTTCTGAGTTTTGTGTGACTGTTATGACTTCCCCAAAATTCGATGATCTCTGTGTCAATTTTGAGAATATCCAATTGTTTCTGTTGCCATTTACATGCTAAGAACTTGTCTGTCTACTTTGGGCAAGCTTTAGTGATGTCACATAAGGGACTCACTAATGATTTAGGCATTTAAAAAAACTATTCTTTGTTTTTCTGTATCTGTATTAATGAAATCATTTGTCCAGACCTTATCAAGAGACTCTACAGAATGAGCAATTGCTCCTCTAACATCATGAGGTCATATAGTTAGAGATGGAAGGGATCTTAGAAGTCAACCAGGCTTTTATTATACAGATGAGGAAATAAAGGTCCAGAAAAGTTAATAACCATGCAGGTATTTAATGTTGGTGCCTAGATTTGAACCCAGTCCTTCTGACTCTAAAATCGACCACATTTTGCCTTGTTTCATGCTGACTTGTTAATATGCTCAATTTCTGCATGTTAAATTTGGAAATAAGACTGTGGAAAGATAAGTAGTTTAAAAATTTTTATATTCTATGATTTTGTTATAGTTTAGTTGTTTTAGTTAGGATAAAGTTACTTTTGAAACTCTTTGAGAAGCGCTTTTGTATTTAAATTTGTACAATTGTCTTTTTATCAGAATAATGGTAATAATAATGCATTCAGTAAGTGCTTAATAAATATTGAATTGAATTTATGGAATTAAGCTTTACAAAGTGCTTTTTTGGAAGAAAATCATAGTGAGACAATATGGGTGGCCCAAATCTATCCTGAGAAATAGAGATTCCTTCCAGTTTGGTTAGTGATTAAATATTAAGTAATGGAAGATGAGGCTAATTTTGGACAAATGGACAAATGTTGAAACCATGTTGGAGGTATTAGTTTATGTTGAAATAGGGAAAGGGAAGATTGTATGAGTATTGAGAAAATACTACCTATGGTAGTATTTTAAAGGGCAGAAATGGAAGAAATTGAACTTGAAATGGTTGGTTTGTAGGCATTGTGGGTCAGATAGTTATACTGTTGACAGGCATTGTTACTAAGGAGAAACTGAAGAGATGGGTAAGGTAGCAGGTATGAGTCACTCCCAAAGTAGTGAATTGAGGGGATGGAGCTTGCTATAAAAGTCACCTTTACATGTTCCAACAGGGATCAGGCTCACTGAGTCATTGTTACTTGATATTTTCTTTTTGGCTTGGGCCCTTGAAATTTGGCACTTACCATAGTCCCTGACAGCATTCTTATTACCATGAAGAAATCTATCTGGTTTTATTTCGTTTTGGCAAGTACACCTTTTTTAAAAACAGTAACGAAGTTAGCAGCTGACAATTCTAAGGTTTATATGATTTGTGGAAACTTTACTTGCAAAGGAAAATGGATGAATTAAAAACATTAAACAGCTTAACTGACACTCACATGGATGAATTGTGGAAATCTATTTTTACTTGTACTATAAACATATGGCATGAATTTTCTGCTCTCATTACAGATGCTGAGAGAAGGCAAAGGCAAATATTTATATTACATTCATGTTTTACAGTAAAAACATTATTCCGTTTGTTTATACAGTTCCACTGTTACAGTTTTTATAGTTGGTAATGAAACCACTGTAAAACCAAGTCTGAATTATATAGCAGATGTGAACAATCCATAGCATTCAGAAAGATAAACTGGCAAAGGATGTTTGTTAACCATGGATACAAAAGTAACAGGTGAGTTGTTTTAGACCCCATCTAAGGAGTCCTAGCGAGGAACTTCTTCTACCCATCTAATTTGGTGTCTTACCCACAATTTAAGAGTTTTTAGAGAATTCCTTGGAAGTATTGAGGAATTAATAATTTGCCCAGGTTGTCCTTAGTATATATGAGAAATGAAATTTTAAATCAACTTTTCCTAATTTTGGGACAAATACTCTTACTATGTTTGTATGTTTCTGTAAGATATTCTAAAAGTTGGAACACCCTCTATTTATTGTATACTTTGTCTGTTCCAGTAATCAACTTTTCTATTTTTTTTACCAGTACCAAGTAGTTTTGATTATTATTTCCTGGTGCAATAATTTTCAATGCGTTGCTGAAAGATCCCTTTATTTTTAAAAATTATTTTTGTAAAGTATTAATTAAAAATAATTAAAACTATTTTCCTTTTCCTTCCCCACTCATTTTCCTTTAAATTTGTGATCTTTTGTTTTCCCAGATTGAGTTTTTTTTTTTTTCCTGGCTCTCTAAAGTAGTCCTTTGGTGAGGCACTAAATAAGTGAATTAATTTAGCTAATGTTCTCATTTTCATTATGTTGGCACAACCTAACCATGAGTAATTAATATATTTTCAATTATTTAATTCTGTCTTTAATGAAATTTCTCTTTTTTGTCATCCTGCTGAGTTTTAAGATATGCAAAAAACTCTGTTTTTATCTTAAAAGAGAAAAATATCCCTACTCCCAATAAACAATATCATCATTAGCTAGCCATTAATCAATTAATTAGCTGGTCAGGTTTATATATAACTCCCCATAGACTCTCTTGGAAGTAGTTGGATTTTATCTCAAATGCATATAGAATATTCCTTAGAAGTTGCTGAAAGAAATAGATATAGAATACTATAAAATGGAAGAAAGAGACCTCATTTCACAGAGGAGTAAGCTGAGGTTCAAAGAAGTTACACGACTTGAACCAAGTCAGACAGACAAGTGATAGGTAATGATACAGCAAGGAGTCATATTCATTTTTTTTTTTAATTGCCTGGTCCTTGTTTTACATTACACCACAAAATAACCTATAGTCTTCTAGGCTTTTTGCCTTGCATTTTCACTTCATTATTTAGATTATAGAAATTCATTTATACAATTTACATGAAAATTCACAGAAAATTAAACATAGTTTGCTTTGTAACTATTAATTTAAAAAAAACAAACAATTCCCTATGTATGTTATTGCCTTTGTAGACCTCTACTGTCCCCTTTTTGTCCCTTGTGCTTTACTCTTAGAAGTGTCAATTAATGAAGGAAACAGTGAGGAGGCAAGTGTTGCCCAGTGTTAGCATTCTTCTCTGTCTCTGAGATTGTGCAGTTCAGTTCTACCACTTGTTTTCCCCATGATCATTTATTTCCTGTTTTCCATGAAATCTCTTTGAGCATGTTTCCCTTCTGGATTCACTCTTTTGGATGCTTTTTTTTTCTCCTAGGAACTCTGAGCTCTGATTTCCTTTTTTCCTGAAGGAAGATATGATCCATGGAGGCACAGTCCTCTATAAGAAGAACAATCTTCCTTTAAAAAAAAATTTATTCTTAATTCTTCAATTCTTTCCTTTCCTCTTACTTCTTTCTCACACAATAAATATGATGTGTATTATATATATGAAGTTTTGCAAAACATATTTCCATATTAGCCATAATAAAAAAATAAAAGCAAGAAAAATAAAGAAAATGAAAAAAATGCTTCAGTCTGTACTCAGACTTCATCAGTTTTCTCTCTGGAGATGGATAACATTTTTCTGAATGTGTCCTTTGGAATTAGTGTGGATCATCTTATTGATCAGAATAGCTAAGTCTTTCACAGTTGATTATTGTTACAATATTGCTGTTATTATGTTCAGTGTTTTCCTGGTTTTGTTTACTTCACTTTGCATCATTTCATTCAAGTCTTCATAGATTTTTCTGTAACCATATTGCTTATTTTTTTTTTTAATTTTTTAATGTTTTTGCTTTTTTGCTGAGGCAATTGGGATTAAGTGACTTGCTCAGGATCACACAGCTAGGAAGCCTTGTGTCTGAGATCACATTTGAACTCAAGTCCTCCTGAATTCAGGGCTGGTGCTCTATCCACTGTGCCACCTAGTTGCCCATTGCTTATTATTTCTTAGAGCACAATAGCATTTCATCACAATCATATATCACAACTTTTGTGGGCTTGATTTCCCATTCTTTGTCTTCATAAAAAAAAAAAAAGAGAGAGTTGCTATAAGTATTTTTGTATATATGGAGCCTTTTCCTTTTTTTTTTTTTTTTTTAAATCTCTTTGGGATATAGAACTTGTAGCAATATTACCAGTTCAAAAAGTATGCACATTTTTATATCCCCTTTGGGCATAATTCCAAATTGTTTTCCACAGTGATTGGACTAGTTCACAACTCTATAACAGTGTATTGATATTCAGTTGTTTCCATTGTGTCTGACTCTTTATGATTTTATTTGGGAGTTTTCATGAAAAGATAATGGAATGGCTTGCCATTTCCTTCTCCAACTCATTTTACAGATGGGGAAACTGAGGCAAACAATGGTAAGCCACTTGCCTAGGTGTCTTCATATCCCTGATTTTCCATGTCTCCTTTAGCATATCATTTTCCTTTTCTATCATGGTAGCCAATCTGATAATTATGGAGTGGTTTAAATTTTCAATTCTCTTAATTATTATTGATTTCTAGCATTTTTTCTTATGGCTATTGATAGCTTTGATTTCTTCTTCTGAAAGCTGCCTGTTTGTGTCCTTTGACCATTTATCATGTGGGAAATAAGAGATCTCTCTTGAAGAAATGAGTCATAAAATTACTATGTCTCATCACAGAATATATCTTTCCTCTGTGCGAGTGCTGTTCAATGAGACACTTCTCTTCCCTGGATCAAGATTCCACTTTCCTCCTCATGTTAGAATTTCTTCCTTTTTCATCTTACCCATTTGCTCTTTTGAGAAACTATGAAAGTTGTTTTTCCTTTGTTAACCTATAAAATAAATTAGGGGATATCCTACATTTTCTGCCACCTTCACCTCTGTCTTTGTTTATTCTCCCTTACTCCCATTTTGTAATTTAGTGCCACAAAATATGTTGCTTTACCTTTGATGTGGGCTGTGTAGTTTAATCCATGATGTTAAGCCTATTTCCCTGTCACCACACCATTTCTTTAATTTCTGCTTTCACTTTTATCTCTTTGAGTATTTTTATAAAGACGTCTTTGTGATTACTATTTTTTCCCTTTACCTAACCTAATTTGGTGTCTTTCTCTCTACTTGCACTTTTCATTGTAGTTTGGTAGTTGCATTTATTTACCTTTCTGTTTGTTTGGGGTGTTTGCAAGTTTAACAATATGCCTCTTATCCTCCTCTACCCTTCAGTTTTACTTACTCTTTCTTGCTTTTATTGAATGTCTTTTTTTAGACACCTTGAAAAAACATTTTTAGGAGAACACACAATCTTGAAAACACTGAGAGATTATAACTATGATGACAATAACTTCTATTTACATAGAATTCTGAGGTTTACATATATTAAGTATATATATATATATGTATATATAATTATATGTATTTATAGTCATATTATCTTTGATCCCTATAATAACCTTGTGATACATGTGCAATTATTGGAACGTCTCTTTTTTTGTAGAATGTCATTTTTGGTTGTATCCTAAGCTTATTTGTTTTTTGGAATATAATACTCCATTCTTTTCTATCTTTTCACCTTACATTTATTCCTCTATTGCTCACTTTTTGATTCCCTATTGTTTGATGCTGTCTTTACCAGGCATGTAACTTCATGCTTTTTTTAGCCTCCTCTGACTTTGGGGAATTTCCTTTTTACCTGGTTCCTGTTATAAGTAGACTCTTTGGAGAGAGGTCATTATATTTGTCAATTAGGAGATCAAAGTAACTTTGAAAAAAAAGCATTTCCAGTTAGACAATGAGATTAGAAGCCCAGCTTGATTCTAGGCCTATTCTGGTCCTTTCATTTAGTAATGCAGAAAAAGTATTACCATCCTTATTTTCCAGTTGGAGAGCCTTGTCTATGAGACAGGTTAGTGGATTTTCCACCATCATATAAGTGGAAGAATTGGGTTATAAACCTAGGTTTTCCTATTCTAAGTCTACTGCTTTTTTTCACATCAGCACATTTAATATCTTTTTTCATAAGATAAGTTTTTGTATTACTTCTTAAATAATTTATTATCTAAGTACTGCATTTTATATGATTATAATGGTAGAATTTAAATAGGTGGGTAGAATTAAAGGGTATATCAGATATGATAACTGTTTTCCTTGCACTTTAGGCCTCATAAAATTTCTATTTCCATTAAGCATTGTAAATGCTTTCCAAGAACTTAATTAATATCATATCATTTTGTTCACTGTAATTCCTTACCAGATTTATAAGAACTTGAAACTGTTTAGTTTCTTATTCATTGATTAAAAGCTACTTTTCATAGAGCTTTTCCTATCAGTTATCTTCTATGTAATTTAATAAAAGCAGAAAATACTTTAAAACATCAGCGTACAGTAAATTAAATTAATGTAGCTAAAGCGACTAAAGGGATGAAAAAGGATTTTATTTGAAGATGGATGAGAGAGAAATTCATACTCTTTAATTAGAATGTAGGAAGTAATGTGGTATTTCCTTATCTGTAAAATGGGAACAATTTAAATGAACACGTATTTAATAAGCACTTACAGTGTACCAAACAGGAGAATACAGCAAGCAAAAGGAGTGTCCCTTGTTTTGTAGCCAGTCATTGATTAGACTGTCTACAAGAGGTGCCTCTACTCCTTTTTCTTTGACTGCCATTGATTCTTTGAAGTGAACCTTCCAGCCTGATCATTAATTGGAAATGCTTTCCACCCCCCCAAAAAAAAAATTACTTTAATCTACTAATTGACAAATTAATGACTTTTTCTCAATCTTTAAATTTTGTGATCTCTCTGCAGTCTTGTCACAGTCACCCTCCTCTCTTTGATACACTCTTTTCTCTAGGATTTTTTGCTACTATTCTTTGAAGATTCTTCTACCCATCAGTTATATGCACAATGGAAGTCATTGGAGTTGGGAAGATTGGCAAACAAATCTATCTGTCTTAGATACTTAGTAGCCATGTGTTTCTGTACAAGTTGCTTTATCTTTGTCTGCCTCACTTTCTTCCACTGTAAAATAGAGTTAATGAATAGGGACTTCCTTGCAGGGCCACCCAGAGTCTGATAAATCAATCCTACTACAGGAAGGAAGAAAACTCTCTATTATAATGGTTTCTTGGAGCAGTTAAGGTTACGTTAGTGATGAAAGTTCCTCTTGTAATATTTTGGGAGTAATACCTGTTTTACCGAGGCTGAAGTTTTCCTTTAGAGGAGTCCAGTGGGGAAGAGCAATTGTCTTTGCTATTTGATTCAGAAAAGGTGGGAGTTGGTATCAGAGGTTTTGAGTAGCAGCTATTGATCTTCAGGAATTAATTTCTTATTTAGCATAGTAGTTTGCTATGGTCACTGTAGAGATGGACAAGAGTAGTTTTTTATTTTAATATCCTTTTTAACTTTAGGAATTGCATTTATTTAATCTTTTGTTATGAATAAAGTTGTTTTTGTTGCGTTTTATAGTCAAAATGTGTCTCATCACATTCTAACTAAGCCCAAATTGATGGGGCTGACTTAGGTTTGGCCTGACCCAGAATATTTGTCATTAATAAGATGTTTTGATAACATTTCTTTAACTAGGAGAGCTCATAATGTTTTTAAGGCTGGTCAAAATTATGTCTCTTAACCTGTTTCTTGAAAGATGCCATATTTTATGTCACTTGCTTTTCACATTATTGTATTGGTTTTTTTTTTTAGTAGAGAACTTTTTTCATGTTATTTATAGCATATGATAAACCATTAATGTATCTGGAAATCAGTAAATGGTATATAACTACTATAGTACTTTGGGGTAACTTATTCATTGTTTAATAATTTGATCATTAGTCAACAATTGGCAAGCATTTACTAGTTTTCTACTGGCCATATGAGATAGTGTGTTAGGAATTCAAGAAATTTCATTCTAGTACTTCAAGCACTATTTACATATTTAAGGAGGCAAAACCAACAAAAAAAAAGTTAAGTACAAAGGAATTAGGGAAGGAAGGCATTAAGGAGAGATTCAAGAAAGCCTTTTTGTAGAAGGGTATTTATTAAGCTGGGATATGAATGTATTTGTAAATATTTTGATGATTTCATTAAAATTGGTTTCTTTGGTAATTCTATGTATTTTATTTTGTGAATTTAAAAATGTTATTCTGAAAGAGGGTTTATAGGCCTTACTAGACTACTCAAGCTGTTTGTGACACAAAAAAGGGTAAGAACTTCTGGTAAAGAAAGTGGTGCTTTAGTTGGGTCTTAAAGGAAGTAAAGCATTCTAAGAGGCAGAGCAGAGAATGATGTACTTTCTAGGTTTGGATGATGACACCTGGTCAGAAACATTAAGAGGATTCCTTAAGATTCTTCCTTAATAAATTTCCCTCGATATCTGATTTTTAGTGTCAAATGTGTTTCTAACCATATTATTGCTTTTATTCAAATGTATATCAGTTGATACAATAGGAGAATCTCAATCTCAGGCATTACCTCCCTGCTGTCATGGTCCTCTTCAAGAATAAAGGAAAAACTACAATAATTGTGGTTCTTGGCTCATGTTGAGAGATATTGATTTTAAGGCCAATAGGTGGCATAGTGAACAGTATATTGCCCTTTTAAAGACAGGAAGGCATTTTAATATTCCCACATTTATTTTTCAATTGTATGACTCTGGGCAACTACTTTCTGTTACATTCAGCAAATCCAATATCATATGTTTGTCATTGGCTTTTATTCTAGTTTCTCAAAGTGATATCTACTTAATACAGAAACATCTTTCAGGTTTCTGAAATCATGGTCTCAGATATTTTCCTTCCACTTTTTTTTTGAGCAAATTTTTTCTTTTATTTATTTTTGTAGAGTAATTGATCTTGTGTTCAATTGATATTACATGGCTTTTGTGAATACTTTTTCCAAATCTGTCATGATCCATTTTCAGTTCAAGATAAGTATAAGACTACTAGTATTACATAGTTGGTAATTGCTTTAAAATGTTTCTTCCCATTGATCTTTAGTTTTAAGATGCCAATAAATCCCTTAATGTATTTAACCACTACCTTCTTTTTGATATTATTATTCTTAATGTTTCTTGCTTATAGGAAAACATTTGTGGCATTTTTTTTATCCATTGGTTCAGTGTGACTTCCAGATTCAAGTTTGAAGTTGTCAGACTCTGTCTTTCCTTGGTGTATGTTAAAAATTTTATGCTTAATGAGTCTAAGTAACATTTTGTTATTAAGGGAGAAATATTCCAATAAATTAACTTCTAAATTTTTTTTTTATTATTTTGTGGTGCCATATAGTTACATGTCATTCAGATACATCTAATGTTTGATGCCTTTTTTATGTGGTTATGATAGTTCTTTTTAGGAAAGGTTATAATGGATTTATAATATCATAATATATCTAAACTTTTCCCTTGAAAGATGCTACATTGTTTATGGATTGTTCTTTACATTATTGTGTTTATGATGCCTAGCCAGTGCCTGGCACATAGTAGACACTTAATAAATTTCTGTTGATTGAATGTTTACTGATTGGTTTTAAATAGGGAACAATTTTTTATGTGAGCATCAAATACTCTTGAGTCTATTTTAGATATACTACATGAATAAAACAAGTACAGAAATGAGTCAGAGGTTTTGCAATAATCAACTATTATTATTGTTATTACTTTCAATTTTTGCTTGAGAAAGCTAAGACTTAGCAAGATGCTATAATTTGTGATGTCATAAATCTAGTAGGAAGTAGAGCCAAGATTTGAACTCATTTTTTTTTCCTGATTTAGTCTTGTGCACTACCCTACCCACAATACCTCAGTTATTAGTAATGATGAAGATAAGACCCAAAGAATAAATACATTTAAAATATCTGTACATTCTCTAAATTCTGTTCAAAATATGAATAATTTTTATGGGGTAGATATGTACTTAAAACTACAAGAAGTGTCTGAATTTATAATTTCAGTGAAGACAATATAATGAAATGAAAGAGCTCTGATTTTTGTAGTCAAATTACCCAGGTTTGAAACTCTGCTATCCACTATTTGTGTGATCTTGGCTAGGTTACATAATTTCTTTTGGTCTTGGTTTATTTATCTGTAATATGAGGGAGTTAGACTAGATGAACTCTGAAGATTCTTCTTTCTAGACACAAATATATGGTCCTACTGTTGGTAACAATATGAAAAATACCTAGTAGGCTTTTTTAATATGCAGAGCATTTTATGTAACATGTACCTAAAACAAGATATGTTGAAATACTTAACTAATTGCACTTTGGAAATTCTTTTTGGAAGGGAGGAAGAATAAATAGATCAGTTTTTATTAAGATAGCATAAGACTATGCTAATAAATTACATTTCTTCAATGCTTTATAGTTTATGAAATGCTTTCTTCACTATGTGCTAATATAGAGAAGGTATCAGTATTGTCATTTTACAGATTATGGATATTTGGGTTCTATGTATAACTACTCATCTAGGAAGTATCTATGCTGGAACTTGAACCTAAATTTTCTGACTTTAGATCTTGTGCTTTCTGTGCTATGCCACACTGCCTTGAGGAATGGTAGAATGGAGAGGGATAGAGAAGGAAAGTAGAATAAAAATGGAGCAGATGGGAGAGAGAGAAGAAGAAATAACAGTGGATAGAAAGCAATTTGTTGAGGTAGCCTGGCTTAGTAATGACCTATTTTTCCATATACTTGTTTCTCAGCTGTTACTTCCTTTGTTAAGGTCAGGAAGTTACCTTTAATAATAGATTTCAGTTTTGGATTTGCTATTGAGTTCCTTTGGGATCTTAGGCATGTCACTTGCCCTTGCTGTTCATTAATTTATTCACTTTTGAAATTAAGGGATTGGCATAGGTAGTCTCTCAGGTCCACTCTAGCTCTAAAATTCTTTGATCCTTTGGTTTAAGAACAAGAAAGTCAGATCTTGTGTCTTATACCTGGAGAAAAGTCAAACTACCAAATACATTTCTCCTCACTTTCTTGATAGTTTTTTTTTTATTACAGAAATAAGAGATGCAATCTAAAAGGAACATGAAAAATGAATCTTCCAGCATTGTCTTTCTTTTGAAAGTTCATTAAAAAAATTCATTAGTATAAAACACTGTAGACTTATGTAATGTGTTTTCTCTCCATTTTCATAAAATACATTAGCTCTTTGATTGCTTGGGAATCATTTATTAACTACTTTGTATGGGGTATTGGGTAAGATACAAAGGTCAATAAGACTTTATTTTTATAGTCTATTTGCTGAAAATTATATGTACATGTACATAGATGCAGACCAGTTCAAATTATTATATGCTTTCATACTTCAACTGTTCAAGGATCTAAGATTTGTCTCCTTACCCCAGACAGAAAATAGGTCCTTGCCCTAACAGTAAGATATCTACTATGAATTAATATTTTTATGTCCAGTATGAGTTAGTAAGTCAATCCATCCATCAATCAAGATATTCTTATTAAGTGCTTATTCATAACTAATTTATTGTGCTAGTTGTTAGGGATTTAAAAAAAAAAAGAAAACTATGCTCGAGGAGCTTGCATTCTATGAGGGTGTCTAATACATATAAAACTGTTTGCAGAATAAACACAAAAGAAACAAAAGTTAGTTTAATATGAAGTAGTTAGAGAGAGAGGAAGGACACCAGTAGTTGGGGAGAATCAAAAGAAACCTCATGTAGGAGATTGTACTTGAACTAAATCTTGAAAGGAATGAAGCATTCCAAAAAGTAGGCTTGAGAAAGACATGCAGGCATGCAGGATGTCCAAAGTAAGGGGTGTAGAGATGGAGTGCCGTGTAAGAGGAAAAGCAAGAATGCCTGTTTGACTGGACCATGGAGGAGGAGTACAGACAGGCGTTTATTAGATTTCTACTGTGTTTCAGGGACTGCGTTAAACAATTTACAAATATTTCATTTGATAGGATGCATGAAGTGATTAATATATGATGAAGCTGGAAGGATAGAGCAAGGTTAAGTTTGAAAAACTTTAAAAGCTAAGCAAAGGAATTTATATTTGATCTGGAGGTGTAGTAGGGAGTCATTTGAATTATTGGGTAAATTACAGTCATATTTGTGCTAGGAGAAAATCATTTTGGCAGCATTGAAGAGGATGAATTGGAGTGGAAAGGGCGTTGGGATAGAAAGAGTGTTTAGGAAAACATTTTAGTAATTCAGGTGAGAAGGGATGAAATTAAGGTTATGAATTAAGGTAATAAACTATATAAGTGTTTAGAAAGGGATGGAAAGAAGAGATGTGGAGGCAGAATTCGCAAGATAAGGCAACTGATATCCTATGTGAGCTGGAGAAGTTGGGGAGAGTGAGTTTATGAAACTGAGACAGAGTGATGGTACACTTGACAAATGTATATAATAGCATATGTAATAAAGAATATCACCATATTGTAATACATATATATAATATAGCACATATATTACTGTAGTATACAATACTGTAGTATTTGTTAAATACTATAGTGTACAAATATGTTTGGTAGACAATTGAGTTTTTGGGAAAAGATGTTCAGTTCTGTTTTATACTTGTGTTTGAGATATATTGTGGAAATAGTGTAGAATTTGGAGTAAAGAAACATAGAGGTTTGATTCTAACCATTTGATAATAGACAGATCAATTAATGTCTATGATGTTCAATTTGATTCTTTGTAAAATAGGGATAATACCAATTGTTCCTGTCTCACAGAGATGTTGTAAAAACAAAAAATAGAAAATGCTTTTAGAAACATAAATGCTAATTATTTTTGTTATTATTAGTTTTAGGTGACTTGTTGAGTAGATACATCTGATAAAATTTATCATTTGTTGGTCATCCTGGTAGTAATTCTAGCTCTTGGATAATAGACACACGAGCCATTTCTGGGTCTGTGTTCAAGACTTTAAAACTACATAAGGCTAACCAAATAGAGCTTGTGGATAGCACCTAGCCTTTTGAGAGTGTAGATCTCTAGGGCAGGATGATAAGAAAATAAAAGGAATATAAAATTATTTGAGATTAGAAGAGGAAAAGATCACTTTTAGGTGGTGGAAAAGGGTAAAGTAAAGCCATCTATTTACCTTTGTTTAAAAAAAAACTATGTTTTACATAAAACTTAATAAATATATTTTTAATTAAATAGCAAATCTGAAAATACTACTCCAAAATAGCATATGCTTCTATGACAAACCAAAGAAAGATGCATTCTTGCTTGGGTCAGATGATATAAGACTTTTAAGGATTAGGTGGATCTTAATGGTTCCAGATTAAGGGGAGAATATCATATTAATAAGGACAGATTACCAAAGAATGCATCTTTCTTTGGTTTGCCATAAAGGAATATGGTATTTTAGAGTAGTATTTTCAGACTTGCTATTCACATAATTATTGAGTGCCTACTTTGTACATAGTTTAACAAAGTTTATGTAGATGGCTTTACTTTTTAGATACTTTCATTATTAGTTTCAATGCGTTCTAAACTTGTAACATTTCTGTTAATGAAGTAGGCAAACTAAGCTTATGGTAAATACACTAAGTGTTTATAGTCCATTTCATATTTTACATGATTTCCTTTATAATTCTGCTTATCTTTTCATTCTAATTCCCTAAAGGACATATAAATGAACCCCTAAAGAGAGTAATTACTGCAGTACTCTTTAACCAAGGCTCTTTTGCAAAGAGAAATCTGATCTGCTTTTTAAAGAAGGCCGTTTCAAATAAAAATGCAAATAAGCTACTTTGTAACCACATTAATTACCCACCTAGCCTCTTATTACCATGTTTGTATTGTTTGCAAACACTATTTACAGTCGTGTGGAAATTAACATTACTGGTCCTGAGGAAAGATTGTTGTGGTAGGTTGTGCTTTGGAACCAATTAGGGTGAACCTTGTCTCCATTGAGACTCAGGGGAAAAAACTATAGCCTTGCAATGTCAAATAATAGCATTAAGTATGACTGCATAGGAATAGTGCTGTAATTATATTATTGGCCCTGTTTTGCTTCTGCAATGAATTTCATTGTTTGCATTTTAAAACCAGCAGGCAGCAAAGTTTCTGCTAAGGATATAATATGCTCCGTAGTAATTTTTGACTAAAACCACGATAAGAACCACAAGGCAATTTTATTGCTCAATTGACTACTGGCTGTAAAAATGGTTGTGGGGTAGAATGATCATTGGGTTGGAAATGGAAACCCTGGAATCAAATCCTGTCACTAACTCACTTTCCTTTTTTGGGCCTCAATTATTTTATCCTGTAAAATAAAAAAGATTGGTCTAAATGATATTTGACATCAAATCTAGCATGAAAATTCTACGATTCTGATTATGAATAAAAAGATGATGCTTTCCTTATTTTCATCCCTTTTTTCCCCTGCTGAAACTATTCTTTCTTGAAACTTTGTTAAATTTTTTTCCATATCCTTTTTCCCATATCTTTCATAAACTGAGGTGCCTTTGGGATAAAATATAAATTGGTGACCCTGACATTCAAAACTTTTAAATCTGACTCCAACCTATCGTTCTAGGCTTATTATGTACTAAGCATTTCCCCTACTTTTTACTCCATTCACACTGTGTTGCTTGCTGTTCTTTTGTCTTATCATGCCTTCTGTTGCCTCTGGGCATTTGCAAATTTAGCTATTTAGGATGGATTCTCTGTTGAAAAAGCCTTTTCTTCCTTCTGGGTTTAGTTTAGGTATTGTCTCCTTCATGCAAAATATTATGATAACCCAACCATAAATGCCCCTTTCTTTCTTAAATTTTCTTTATTTTGTATTTTTTTCCCTTTTGTTTCTATCATGATTTACCTTGTATTGTCATTTATGTTAATATCTTTTTTTTTTTTTAAATCTTTGACTTCGGTTCTGTTGAGTTTCCATTCAATTTAACAAGCATTTATTGAATCTGTTTTGCAGCCGATTAATATGTTTAATACTGGGATTTCAAAGACAAAAGGAGATCTGTCTTCAATTGAATCTACTTATATGAAGTATTTACTACCAAAGAATGTCATGCTGTTCACTAAAAATATACAAAATTTAGATAAGATACAAAATTCTTGCTCCCTGGGAACTAACAAGCAATCTGCACAATTCTTTGTATATCATATATCCTTTCAGATTCAGAAACCTACAAAGAAATAATTCAGGGTTATGACATGATGGAAGTAGTACTGAATTAAGAGTTAGAAAACTTGAATTTTTATATAAGCTCTACCATTAATTTGTTTCATTTTAGGCAAGATCCTCCCTCTGTAGGCCTTAGGTTTTTTGTTTTGTTTTGTTTTGTTTTGTTTTGTTTTGTTTTGTTTTCCTTTATTAAGAGAGAGTTGAAGTACAACTTTTATATTTTTTCCAGTTTTCAGATCCTGAGTTGCTACATGCCTATTCTTCTAGCTTTCTTCAGACCTAAGAAGTCATTTAGTTCTTGATGTGTTTGTTCCAATAACAAATGTATTTGGAGACATTTATAGCTTATAAGTTTTTAGTTTAAAATAAGAAATAACCTTCAAGATGGCATATGATCTTCTTTAGGAGACAAAGGATTTACTTTTATTTATCTGGGATGCAGATTGATCCTAAGTATCACTAAGGTAGCATAATGGATTCATCATAGATAGTTACTAAACCTTATGGATCTTGCCTAACATGTTGATCATGTTGTGCCTCAGTTTCCCTCTCTCAGTTTCCCTCAGTTACTGTCTCAGTTTCCCTCAGTTACAGTTTCAGTTTCCCTTAATTGCTCTGTCCCAGAATAGCAATCCCCACTTCCTGACCTTCAGAAATAATTGGACTCACATTCCAAAGGAGTTATGAAACCTCCAGATGGTCAGCCTCAACCTACCCTTATCATTATGACACAGACTTACTGTCTCAGTTTCTCCAGCAGCCTCCACTCCCTATCTGAATTTATAACTTTAGTACTCTTCTTCCCCTCACTCCCTACCTGCCAGAACTGAATTTATGATTTCTTTGGACACCAGATGTGCTCAGCTGTTCCCATGAGTTCTTTGTTTCCCCTGGGCCATGGAGATTATAAAACTTGTGTTCCCCACCAATGAGGTGCTGAACACTTTGTATTCAGTCTGCTGACATGGCTGTGTGTGTCAGTCTCTGGCCTGGACCGTGTGCTTTGAGACATGAGTCCCACCAGTCCTGCTCTATAGCTGTGGATTCTGAACTGTCAATTAACATCAATAAAGCATTACCTAATTTCCACTGTGTGATACTGCCTCAGTTTCTCCCTGAGCATTACAATCAGTCTGATGATTGATGGATTATTTCATCATAAGGCTAAAGGAGATCTATACAGGTAAGATTCTTGAGTATATGTGTGTTCTGTAATCATACTTGAACTTTATGATAGAAAACATAGGGTTTGGAGTAAGAATATTAGATTTTGACTGCTGGCTCTGCTACTTTGTAGATGTATGACTTTAGGAAAATTATTTAATTAACACCTACTGGCAAACATCTAATAAACACCGAAGGAGCTAGAGGTATAAATAAATACAAAAAAGACAGACCCTACTTTGAAGGAGTTTAGTTTCTTTAGTGAGATACGTGTTCACTGATCAATAAAAAATAAAAACTGATCAATATACATTGATACCAATGAGTATTAGCTATTGTTATTATCTTTAATATCCCTACTGATAAGCTATAGCTATATATATTTATGTATATATTAGATATTTGTAAATTTTGATGGCTTTCTCTAGAAATGTGAGAAATAATTGTACATATTGATTGTTCATATATATATATGTATATATATATATAATCTCTTAGATTCTATAACTTTGTGGCACTCTTGAATACCATGATAATTTGCCTTTTGTTCATTATAATTGTTTATTTGTGGATTTTTATTTAATATATGATGCCATAAAGATAGATTTTACAATAGATGAATTATAGACAGCTTGGCCTACTGGAGAGTGTACTTGGTGAATCTGGAATTGAGAAGGACTAGATTCAAGACCCTTCCCCAATATTAATTTTAGTGATTTTGAGAAAATCACTTATCCTTTTGGAACATTATTTTTCTCATGTGTAAAATGGAGATAATAATACCTGAAGTAGCTGCCTCAGAATTGTTATGTGACTCAAAGGAGATGAGGTTTATAAAGCATTTGGCAAACTTAAAATTCTATGGAAATTTCATTATATCTGTACAGAAGTCTCACAGATCTATATTTCTAGCCCCATTAGCTCTCCTGAGTTCCAGTGTGCTACTAACTACCTATTAGATGATAGTCAGAGATATCTCAAACTCAGCATTTCTAACACTGAATTCATTTTCCATTCATATCTCCCTCCTCCCCCTTTCCACCTTTAACAAACTTTGCTTTCAATTTCTGTTGAAGACATTTTTTACATTCAGCCAGGTTTATAAACTTCTTCTTCACTCCCCAATTAGTTGCCAGATCTCAGGATTTCTAACTTCATGCCTTTTATCACATTTACCCCCCCCCTTTTTTTTTTTTCTATTTACCTGTTTATTACTTTAGTTCAGGCTCTCATAATCTCTTTTTTTAGATTATTGCTATATCCTCTTAATTGTTCTTTTTGCTTCAAGTCTCTCCCCACTCCAGTCTCTCTTTTACATTGTTGTCATAATGGTTTTTCCTTAAGCAAAGATTTGATCCTGTCATTTCCCTACTCAATCTGTTCTATTTGCTCCCTAGTACATCTAAGATAATGTGTAAACATCTTTGTTTATTTTTAAGGCTTTTATAATCTTGCCCCAGACTTTATTTCTAGCCTTATCATACATTATTTTTTTCTCTTAAACTTCGTAATTCAACCAAACTGCTCTTCTCTCTGTTCCTTACATGTGGTATTTTATTTGTCTTTATTGTATCCATTCCCCATGTGAAAAAAAAAGTTCCTCTATTTTTATTTCTGTTTATACTTGTCTATGCAATTGTTTTCTCTGTCATATTTGAATGTAAACTCCTGGGAGCTGTGCTTATATACCAGCACCTAGCATAGTACCTGGCACAGAGAAGGTGGTTAATTGCTTATTGATTAAATTAATTGGGTAGAAATGTCAATGGCATTAAGGGAAAACAGTAGTTTGGAAAGAAGATATTTCCTACCATGAAATTATTATTAAAAGAATCTTCTTCTATGCTTTGACTGCTTTAACTGATCAGTTTTTTTCCCTATCATTTGAAATTCTCTCATTCAGTATCTTCAAAATTTTTTAATTTAGTTAATCACCTCCTCTGCCTCACCTTTTTGTTTCTTTTCCTGTCCATTTCCCTCCTCCATGGAAGTGAAATGTTCTTCCTGTGACTTGATATAGCACTTTTGTTTATGAAAAATATTGCTTCTTGGATATGGAAACAATTCAGTAGTTAAAAGTGGCAGAAAAACAGCTTTTGTGGCAGAACTGAGTATGATAATGCTGCCAATAGGAGAGTTAGCTGACAGGAAGGCTTCAATTTCCATAATGAGTGGAAGAGAGCCATTCTGTTGTGGACTGGCTGAAGGAAAGGTAGAAGCAGTTGCTAGGAAGCTCACTGGAAGAGAGCTGAACTTTGCTATTCTTTGAGTTGTGCCCCCCAGCACTTCTGTGGCTTGGCAGAAGTGAACTCTTTTGTAGAGGTCTGCACTCTACTTCTCTTTCAGGTTTAAGGGGACAATTGGGGGGAAAAGAGGAAGAAGTTTGGAACTGGTTGGACCAAGAAGAATTCTATTGAATGAAGAGTTAGCTGGGCTTCTCAGTATTGTCTAAAGAGCTGATCCAAGAAGCTTTGGACTGTCACTACAATTGGGTAATGTTTTCTTGGTGTGCTGTTAGGGTGATTATGATCATTGCTTCATTATTATCATTGTTTCATCAGCCCAAAAAACAGAATTGGAAAGGGTTTCCCAGACTGGTAGGAGTACAACTAGCATATTGTTTTTCAAAGAACCAAGGACATCAAGGATATGAGACCTGTAAATTGTTCTGAGCAACATAGATTTTCCCATTTATTCCTTCCCAGTCAGATTTCTATGTGGGTAACTGGTCTCCTTCATTGGTTCTGCGTACATTGATGGGTAATTTTAAGGGTAGACTGTGATGTTTTGATTATTGTTATTTTTTTTATATTATATAACGGTGATATTGTGGTTATTTTTGTTTCTTTAGTTTCTCTTTTTCCAATTGCTCTTAACTTCTGTGAGCCTTTGATTCCAAATCAGTAATCCTCTTTTGTTTCTTTGGAGAGACTGTCACCATAGATTCTATTTCTCACTTTCTGACTCCTTCCCTTTTAATTTTAGTTTCCCTGGAGACTGGAATTCAATGTGGTTTTAGCATTCTCCCAAGTTGGTAATTCACATTTCACCAACCTCAGTCTCTGGCAAATTGGATTACAGCAAGAGTGAAAGAGGGAATTCCTTTTGTGGAAAAAGACTGTTATGTATTTTTTATGCATATATTATTATTGGTTTTTTGTTGTTTTTAAATGAGTCAAAACCAGGGAAAGGGACCAATCTTAATTATTCTTTCAACTTTCCCACTTTAGACATAATGTCTTGCATTTGTTTCAACCTTAAATATTTGCTTAGTTGAATTGTTCAGTTAAATGGTAGTGCGTGAGTGATTCCTTTCCTGCCTCCTCTATTCCTGCCCTCTTCTCTATTCTTGGAAGAAAGGCATTTGTATCTTTTAGTTCTGTCCTTATAAGATTTCTTTAATATATTGAGTACTAAGCCACACATTAGAAAAGACCTTCATAAGCTGGAGAGTATCCTGACTAGGGATGAGGATACTGAAGTGTATTAAATTCTGAAATGTCAGAGTTAGTTAATTGTTACAGCTGGAAGGAATTGTAAAGTTTAGCCTGCTTATTTGCACAAATGAGGAAAAAGGTTTAGAAAGGAAGCTTCTCCATTGTCTTAAGAATAAGATATAAATTCCTGTATTTGGTATCGAAGGGTTCTTTGCATGTTTAGCCAAGATTAGAAAGATTTTAGAGGAAGGGGCATTTAAGCTATCTTAAAGCATTTGAAATTTTGTCATTTGGGAAAAGTTTAATTTTGTTTTGTCAGTTCTTAGAAAATAGAAATGGTAACACCTAGTTTGAAGTTACAAATTTAGGTTTGACATAAGGAAAACTTTTCTAATGATTAGAACTATCCAGCAATGGAATGGACTGCCTTAAGAGGTAATAGATTATGTCACTGCAGGTTTGTAGAAATGACAGGATGACCATTTGTTATGGTATATTGTAGTGAAGATATTTTATTTAGGTATAAGTTGGACTAAGAGGCAGTGTGGCAATAGAAAGATAGCTTTGAATTTGGGGAGATATGTATTGAACACTTCCCTTTTATATGTAACTATCTCCTTGACCTTGGAAAAGTGACTTTATTTCTCAGTGTCCCAGGCCAACTCCCAAAGTCTATTAAGTTACAGGACATTTACTGATCTGAATCAATAGAGGGCATTTCTTCATGAGAGAGTTCCCTACAACAGTGTAATCAAAGATCCAAGCTTAAAAATAAAAGGCGGGGAGGAGAGAGGACAGGTAGGGCTGGTACATTCTCTGAGGTCACAGTAGGTTTCATCTTTGACTTTGAATTTGTCACTACTAGCACATTTACTTTCAGATTGTAGATAACTTAAATATTTGCTGAATTGTTGGAGGTACAGGTAATAGAGCTAGAGAACAGTGACCCATAAAATGAAGAAACTAGAAACTTTATTATATAAAAATTCTTTAAAAGAATGGTGGGGATAGTAGTGGAAGGGTCAATATGAGAAATTGTCATTTGAAAAAGGGATTTTATATATATTCTACTTGATCTTAGAGGGCAGAATGAGCAGCAGTATGTGGGAATTATAGGGAGTAAGATTTTGGCTCAATGTCAAGAGCAACTTCTTAACTATTAGACATATCCAACAATGGAAAGGGCTGCCTTGTAGCATAATAAATGTCCTGTCGTTGGAGGTCTTTAGACAAAGGATAGATAGGTACCTAAGAAGGATTTTATATGTTGAATGTTAGATTGGTATAATTGGATCTGTATGATCTCTTTCAGTTTTGAGAGTCTATAGTTCTCTGGTTTCCAGTTCAGTTGTCATTTTAAATAAGGTAATAAAGTTTGTTTGTTTTTTTTTTACAGGGCATTTTACTTCTTAAGCATAAGGAATTCTGGTTCAGATGAAATACCTTGTGATTTGGTCTAACACTTTAAAACCAGAAGAAAGCATTGTTGCCTTTAAGCATTAGTTGCTTGTTGCTATTAGCCCATCCATTTATAGAAAATGCCATGATTTCCAAATCTGTCAGTTTGCCATCTATTGTGGTAGATGTTCTCTTCTGGATGGAAACACTCTGCATATATGCATTTCTGATTGATTGTGCTAGAGGGGAAAGCAGGCATTACTTGTGAATTCCATTTGCTATTAAAAATTCATTCACTGCTTATTTGTGACTGGGTTTGTGTGCATAGTCAAACAATAGAGTACAAACATTATCAACTCTACAATGAAAAAGCAAACATTTGCTCTTAACAAACATAGAAAATAATACTGACATTTACAGGGAAAATGAGCTTAAAACATAATATGTCATTTATTTTTGAATTGCGACCCTAGTAATTTAACCAAGACAGAGGTTAATACATCATTCAGAAATAAAATTTTTTTTGTTCCTTTGTATATGTTTAGAAGGAGATGGTAAAAGTAAATTAGAATATTATTTGTTTTTCCTTTCATTCATAATGACTTCCCTGAGTAACCGTTTTAAATTAAAAATAAAACTTAACTTTTAATGAATAAAAAGGCAAATTAGCATAGCTTCCTTTTCTAGGAGAGAATTATTTAAGGAAAGCTTTAATTATATTGGCATAAAAATAATATTAGAGCACATTTCAATTGTATTTAAAGTTTACAGAGCATTTTTACTGACAACAATCATGTATTCCTAATCCTGTTTTGTGGAGAAATGAACTGAAGCTCAGAGAAGTAATATGATTTGCCCAAAGTCATGGAGCTGCTAAGTAGAACTGGCATTCAGATGTTTTGAGTCTAGGGACAAATATTTTTTTCCATTTTGTTGTGGGTCTGATGGCAAGAATGCTAGACTTTGAGTCTGAGGACCTGTTGTTTAGCATTTACTTTGATATTTATTAGCTGTATGACTAGCATACCTATCTTGCTTTAATCCACCCCACCTAATCCCCTCCAAAAAAAAAATTTTTTTTTTCATTTGTTCCATCCATTTCTGCTATCATTGATTTTTCTTCTTCCATTTCTGGTTGAACTCCTTGAAAAGACTGTCTACAATCAATGCCTCCACTTTCTTTTTATTCCCCTTTTACCTGTAGTTTGTCTTCTGATTTCGTAATTTAAATGAAACTCCTCTCTCGCTAGACAGCAGTGACTTTTTTGTTGCCAAATCTAATGACCTTTTCTGTCATGTCATTTTTCTTGACTTCTTTGTAGTCTGACACAGTTCATCAGTTTCTCTTTGTCTTAACATCCTCTCTTTAGGTTTTTGTAATACTACTGCTACTTGTTCTAGTGGTTCTGGTTCTACTCCTACTATTCTGATTCTACTCCTATCTGCCTGATCATTCTTTCTCAGTGTCTTTTGCTGGATCTTTGTGCAGGGCACACTCATTAGGCTTGGGTATTCCCCTGTGGTTCTCTTCTCTTGTTCTCGGTACTGTTTCAGTTGACCATCTTATCATCTTCCACTGATTTAATAATTATCTCTAGACAGATTATTCTCAGATTTGCTGACCCTAAACTTTATCCTCAACTCGTCTTGCATCTCCTATTTCCTATTAAATGTTTTGAACTGAATTTCTTGTGGACATCTTAAATTTAACATATCCCAAATAGAACTTTATCTTTTCCTCCAAAACAAACATCTCTTTCCTCAAATCCTCATCTTCTGAGCTTCCCAATTACTTTGTGTGTGTGTAGAAGGGTCAGCACTATACTCTCAGTTACCTTGGTTCACAACTTAGGTGTCATCCTCAATTCCTCTCTCTCCCTGCCCTGATCCAATTGATTACCATGTTTCTTTTTGTGCCCCTTTCTTTTTTCTGACACTGCTGTTTTCCTAGTGCAGATTCTCACTAGTGCAGACCTGGCCTATTGCATAGCCTAATGATGGGTTTCTGGACCTCAGTTCTTTTTCTACATCACATTCCAAACTTCACTCATTTGTCAGATCAATATTCCTAAAGATCAGGTTGATGAAGTGGAGTCAGGAAAGCCCAAGTTCAAATCCAACTGTAGATACTTCTTAGCCCTCTGACCCTGGGTAAGTCACTTAACTACTGATTGCCTCAGTTTCCTCAACTGTAAAATTAGGTTAATAATAATACCTACCTCAAAGGTTTCTTCTGATAATTTTTGTAAAGCATTTAGCACAATGCCTGATACATAGTAGGTGCCTAATAATTGCTTCTTTCCTTTCTTTCTTCTAAAGTACTGACCATATTATTGATCATTGAATAAGCTCTAGTTGCTCATTAGTTCCTTCAGTGTTAAATATAGAATCTGTTTAGTTTATAAAGCCTTTCATACCCTAACCCCCTCCTACCTTTCCAGTCTTCTTATACCTTACTCACACCCATGTACTATAGAAACACTGGTCTCCTTGCTGCTTCTCAAACAAGATACTCCATCTCCCATTTTGGGTATTTCCATTTGCTCCTCACCATGCCAGAAACGCTCTTCTTTCTTTGTCTCTCACCCTACTCCCACTACCCCAGTCTCTCCATCTTGTCATCCTTGGGTTTCTTCAAGAATAGATTTTCTACAAAAGGCATTTCGCAGTCTTTCTTAACTAGATCTCTTCTATGTATGTTGACAAAGTCTGATTTATCCATAGGTCTATCTTGTCATTTTGTACATGTCATTTGCATGTTGTCTCTCTCATTGGATTGAAAAATCCCAAAGATCAGGCACTGTCTTTTGTTTTTCTTTGTATACCCAGCCCTTAGCCTACTACCTAGCACATAGGAGATGCTCAATGAATGCTTATTGACTGACCTGTTGACTTATTAGCATAATCTTTCTGTGCCAGTTTTCTTATTTCTGAAATGTGAAAAGTATTAGTTAAGGTAATGAGCACCAAGCTTTTAATGCTTTAAAGTGCTATTGAATTATCTATTCTAAATTGTGTTAATAGCAATCATTTCTGCTTTGGCCAAAAACCCCAAGGGCCTTCCCCTTCCAGATTCATTCATTCATTCATTCATTTAGTTAGATTTTTAGACTAGGTGAAAGAGGAGATTCTTTGCCTTAATTGCTTTCTAACCTTAACACTGAATAGGTACACCCTCAGTCAAACTGAGACCTGTTGAAGACCTTAGTTTAAAAAGGCCAAGGGCCTTGCATCCAGAACCATCTTCAGTCATTTTCATCTATATCTGACCACTGGATCCAGATGGTTCTGGAGGGGAAAGTGAGGCAGGTAACCTTGTACAGCCCTCCCTCACTTAAATACAATTCACTTATATGTCATAGCATCATTTCCCTGATGTCATGGTCCTCTTCAGGAATGAAGAACAAACAACTACCATTAATGGCTTAATGTTCAAAATGTGGTGGTATTGTTTAGTTTACCTTATTGGTAATAGCTGTAGGCAAAAGTGTTATTTTGTTTTTAGTAATTAGACTAATTTCCTTCTCTCTCCTACACATATTTTACAGTGGAGAGAATTTAGGCGGGCAGTCATGGAGTCATACAGTATAGGGACTTGAAACCAAATCTCAAATTAAGTATTCTTTCCTTTATTCCACATACTCTTTTTTTTTTTTTAAAACAACATAAACACATTCACAGTAGAAACTGACAACATATATTTGATGACATGATATTTGTGATATCCATTCATTGATGGCCTTGTGAATTTGCGGAATTTACAAGTATGAATGAGCCCAAAGCATTATATGACAGTCAAGAAAGCTAATGTGAGTTTAGGCTATGTTAAGGGTTATATAGGCAGAGTCTCAGAGTGACCAAGATGGTGCAGCGCCTAGACAACATCTAAGTAAACTATAAGGATCAATTGTTGGTGCTAGGGATGCTTAATCTAGAGAATACTCATGGAAAATCCTCTTCAAGTATTCTGAAGGCTTGTCATTAGGAAAAGAAATTAGCTTGTTTTGCCTAGCTTAAGAGAACATAAGTAGTAATTATAAGTAAATTGTAGCAAAGCAGATTTAGTTATGATATAAGGAGACATTTATTGAAATTTTGGTTTTCAAAAAAAATGGAATAGATCATCTCAATAGTAGCTTTCTGTTTCTTAGAAATCTTTAATCAAGGATGAGGTGACCCCTTGTTTTGAATAATGTAGAAGATATTTTAAAGATATATATAGTTTTATAGATATCTTTTGTTTTTAAATCACTTATATTTTACTGTCTCCCTTGTTGCCTCTTCTTCCAGAGAACCATCATTTGTTAATTAATAAAGAATAAAAAAGGGGAAAAAACCTGTTCAAAAAAACTAAATAATTTATCCAAAAAGGCTGATAAATGTTGCATTCTAAACCCATAGCCCTCCACCTCTTTAAAGAAGTGAAAAGTATTTTATAGGAGTGATTAGCAGTAGTTATTTTAATGTTAAACATTTCCTATAGAGTTATCAAAGATAGACCTCTTATAAAAAGTACTTTGGGAATTCAGTTGAACAGAACAGAACAGAACAGATGTGATGAGGTAGCCTGTGGGGTTCTTTCGGCAGTGATGCTGTCTCCTGACTTTTAATCCTGTGATGTGTTTGCTGCTTCTAATTACTGCACTAGTTTCAGAGCCAGGGTAATGGGGCTTTTTTCCATGCAGTTTTTTCTCATCTGCTCAGCTCAAAGTAACTACTTACTTTTGTGAAAGGTAGTTTTGTTCAACCCTGCTTTGAATTATAGAATCCTAAGATTTAGAGGCATAAAGAACCTTACTGATACTACATTTAGTCTAATATGTGTGGAAATAGGCCTAGATATGAACTGATGCAGAATAAATGGCAGAGCCAGAACAATTTAGCCACAATAGCATTGTTAAAAAAAACAAAAAAAAAAAAACCCAAACAAACAAACAAACAAACAAAAAAACCCAAACCATACAATTTTGAAATACTTAAAACTCTGACTATGATTATAGATGACTGATGATGAAGCATTTTACCTTCCTCCTGAAAGAATGAGACATACATTTTTGGGCATCACCAATGTGGGAATTTGTTTTGCTTGACTATGCATATTTGCTATATGAGTTTTTCTCCCCTATTCCTTCTCTTCTTTTTCATTTTCCTCTTCTTTTCCCTCTCCCACTTTCCCTTCCCTTTCCTTTTTTATAGTCCCTAATGGAAGAATGTATGAATTTAAGAAAATTTAATTTAATTATCCAGAGACAGAAGTTGAAAGAAGATTAGCAGTAGTTATTTTAATGTTAAGCATCTCCCATAGAGTTATCAAAGATAGCCCTCTTATAAAAAGTACTTTGGAATTCAGTTGAACAGAACAGAATAGAACAGATGGAAGGTTGGGTATGAACAGAAGATTCAGGTTAGGAATAGAACTGTTGTTTTTCTATTCCAGAAAAGAGAACAGAAGAAAGGGCAAAAGGAATGACAGAAAAATAGGGCAGCCTTGAAAGTTTATTATATATATTTATTTTTTATATATTTGTTATATAAATTTATTTTTTAATATTTAATTTATTATATATTTTAAAAGTTAAGAAAGCTCTCCTTAATAAAGATTAATATTTTCATGTACAATTTTACATTTCACCTTCATTCTTCACTATCCTTTCTCACTCAGCACTCTGCAGCATATAGGGAAATGATCTTTTTACTTGGTATTTGCTAGATTTAAAATAACAAAATTTTCAAAAACATTTATAAAAGGGCTAGAGAAATTAAATAAGTGTTCCAAGGAGGAATGAACTGGGCCTTAAACCTCTAATCTCTGTCCTACAAATCCAGTTCCCTTTTTATGATAGCATAATAATTAATTTTTTATTATAGGTTTTTATTTTCAAAATATATGCATAGATAGTTTTCAACATTCACCCTGCAAAACTTTGTGTTCCAATTTTTTTTCTCCCTTCCTTCCCCTCACCCTCTCCCTTAGATGGCAAGTAATCTAATATATAGTGTAGTAGATTCTTATTTTAATTTATGTATATATGTTATTCTACTATAAGCGTTCTTAAATGGTAGACCTGTTACATGTTTTTCTTTGAGGTATCTAGCATGGAACCAGGAATTTTTCTAGTAAAATTTTTTTTGAATTGTATGGTATTGTCATGTGCACAGATCCTAAGTATGTGCCAGCATACTTAAAAAATACTTGGAGAAATTCTAATGTCTGGTATTGACCTGTCATTACTTTATTTGGGTCTCTTGATATTGATTCTGATTGAGGTAAGTTTGTACAGTACTAAGAAAACTGAACTTAAAGTTAGAAAACCTCTGTTCAAATACTGCTTATGTCATTTGCTGTGTGATCTTTGGAGCTATTTTTCTTAAATCTCACATCTTTCACCTATGATATGGAAATAACATTTGTTACCCATTTCAAACAGGAGAATCAAATGAGAGGGAAAAACATTATATAAACATTGTGTAAAATTTGAAATGTTATAAAAACAAGCTCCCTCCCCCCTTTTGCTATGTCGATTATGAACAGATGGTATTCTTGGATTTTGATTTTTTTAAAAACATCCATTGAAGGACGGACTGGACCCATTTGAACACCACTTCATAAGATCCCATTTATTCTTGGTAGCAATGGTTCCATAGGATTACACAGTTTCAGAACTGGAAGAGATTGGAGAAATAATTTAATGCTATCTCCTCATTTTATTTGGATAAGGAACCCAAGATTCAAAGAGGGTAAATTCTATGCCTAAAAATCACAAAATTCATAACAGATATAAGATACTGGATCTTCTGGACCCAAGTTCAAGGCTAGTTAGTTTTTCCCTACTTATTATTCATGTTTCCTCTAGCACTGACATTGTGTTTGGCTTTCTATCCTTTTTTATGGTTGGTTTTAATAATTTTTGAATTGAGTTCTTGGTATGATTTTCATATTTTCTATTTACTTTAATAATAATGATATAACAATAATAACTACTATTTATATAAGTCTTGTTATGTACTAGATTCTTTGCTAATAACCTTACAATTTTTACCTCCCAACAATCATGGGAGGTAGGTGATATTATCATTCCATTTTATAGATGAGGAAACTGAAGCAAATAAAAAGTGACTCACAAAGTGTTTGAGACTAGATTTGAACTCAGGTTTTCTTGGACTCCAGGCCCAGTATTTTTCTATATATTATTGTTTTTGTCTCTCTTACACAAAAATAGTAGCTTGAATTACACAGCCACATTAAAGCATTTGTGTGACAATTGAATTCTCAAAGTACATTTAACCAAAGGGCTGTGGGAGATGTTTAACATTAAAATAACTGTTGCTAGCATTCTTTCAGTTTTTGCCTCTGGATAGTAAACTAAATTTTCTTAAATTCATGCATTTTTTCATTAGGAATTTTAAAAACATATCTTGACATATATTGGAAATGTTAGAAAACCTGCATATTTATTAAGAATCATGATCCTTAGGATGAGAGATGCTAAATTATATCTTATAAAATTATTTTCTAGAAAAATACATGGTGCTGTTATTTATTTCATGATTTATTTATTCATTCTGTCAGATTTAATATGTAGGTATTGCAAACAAAGGCAGAAATGTATATGTTCATTGCTAATTAATTTATGTTAATTAGATTTTAAAATGTAGGTGTTTAGGAAGCTATTCATAGCACACTCCATTTAATGTGTACTGTAGCTAATAAAATATAATAGGGAGAAATACATTTTGGAACTCTTCAGTTGTAACTGCAGATTATAAATTGTATCTTTGTTATGTTTATTTTTAATTTTGCAATGTTGCAGATTTTCTGAACATACCAATTAATGTACATGCTTGAAGTAATGACTAGTTAATTATTCTAAATGCTAAATGACATCTCTCTGACAATTAAAAACTCTCATCACTTTTGTTTAATTTACTACAAAAGACTTATGAATAGGAATATAACAAAAGAAATAGTGGTAAAAATAAAATGCAGTAGCTCACCAGGGCTGATTTTTAAGCATTTTTCACTTTTACAAATATACATGTGTGTGTGTGTGTGTGTGTGTGTGTGTGTATGTATATATAGGCCTTATCAGAAGACACAGAATAGTGTCATGTAAAAAGCATTTTTATTTATTTATTTATTACAATTATTACAATATTTATTACTAGAAGATTAATCTGTTTACACAATATGAAACATCTTGAATTGTTAATAATTTATTTGGAGTTTTTTGGCAACAAATTCTAAACTTGGTTACTATCAATAAAAAGTATCCCTTTTGAATAAAATTTTGTCATCTATAAATCATAAAAACCAAATTATTTAATCTATTTAAAATTACTTTTAAATTTTAAAACATCTCTCATCTTATTTGAAAATGAAACTTGTTGGCATGTAACCACTAAATTTAAAATAAGTACATGTATCTCTGTGATATGGTGATAATTTTAATCATAAATTGGTTTTTGGCAGTGAATATTATTCTACATTTTCAAGGCAGAAACTTGAATGACTTTATCTAAAACAAATTTGATATTAGCTTGTCTCCACTGACACTTTTATTCACTTAAGGACTAAGTCTATTTCTTTCAAATACAGCTCACGGTGATTGTTAGCCAAGTAGGTCGTCATTACAATGCTTCTTCCCAAGGCATTAAATGTTGTCAGGTATATTGTTATGAATGTGTTACAATGGCAGGAAATGTTCCCTTCTCTGATGAACAGCATATCTAGCCATTTTGAAAGTGGTATTGTATACCTTTGAGAAATCACTTGATTCACAGTATTTCTTTGTAAACATAATAGTTTCCTAGAAAGCTGGCTCACTTTGGAGTACCTTCTATGTGCATTTTTCTTATTCTTTATAGGTTAAAGGAAAGTTTGCTATTTGCTTATGAAAGTTCATGCTTACTGAGATAAAAATCTGAATAATTGTGTACAAATATAAATACTGTATGTGGAAAAATGTTATGGATAGCAGTTATGATGAAATATGTATGTCTTTCCAAGGGTAAGACCTTCATAATTCATTTATAAGTTACATGCCTTTCCTCCACATGTAAGTAGCAGAATAGCAATTTTTCTTCTTTGTGAACCATCATCACCCAGAAGAAAGGAGTAAACTTTTCTCAAAAAGAAACATGTCAGAGATGATTCAAAAAAGTTAACAGAAAACCTTTTTAAAAAAAAGTCTCAGTTTTTGTGATATTAGAAAAATAACACCCAAGCATAAGTTCTCAGCATTCAGGTTATCTATTTTGTCATGTTATGACAGAAATCACTATAAGCTTGATAGGTTTATTTATAAGGACTTTCTTCAATATTCAAAATACATCTATTTTAGCATTCTTCAGTTTGAACAGGGCTGTGGATCAAGATGAAAGAAAAATTAAATTGTATATTGAAGATCTGTTAATTGAACTGCACTGTATTTAAGGAGGAAGCATCAGCTCCAGGCGGTCGATACTACAGAGAATTTTTAATGTACTGTATCATGAGATTGTCAGCTTATATAACTTTTTTTGATTCTTGGCATTAGCCTCATTGTAATTCAAGTATTTGTTTTCCTTTATGATTCAGCTCCAGAATATCTTCCTTTAGGAGACCTTTTTTGCTCTCCCCAGTTATTTGCTATCCTTTTAAAGTTACCTTCCATCTATTATGTATTTATTTTGTATATTCTGGCATATATATTCTCCTCTCTTAGAATGTAAGCTCCTAGAGGATGAGTCTTATTTATATTTTTTCTTTGTATCTCTAGAACTTAGTACAGTGCTAGATACTTAGAAAGCTTGTTTATTTTATTCCCTGCACACTTTCTGTTAATGGAACTAAATAAATAGTGTGGTTGTGTTTTTGTTGTCATTAAAGTGAAGAGTAACAAGCCATTATTTATGCTCTAAACTCTTTAATAGTGTTTTTTGATATATTTAATGTTTACTATTTTTATTTCTTTTTTCTATTTATCAGTATTAAATAAAACTAATAATTATTTCTGTAGCTATTTAATGGTTAATTCATTTTGCTAGACATTTATTAAGTGCCTACTAATATGTAGAAATGTGTTATGTAATATGTAGTACTGTGTTAGGTTCTGTGGATGTAGGCACAAAAATGGACAGAGAAGGGAAGGAGGGAGGAAGGGAGGAAAGAGTGAATATTAACAAATAGGGAATTGGGGAAGGCTTCATAGAACATGGATTTCATAAAAACAGCAGAAATAGGATTCACTTATTCTTCCCTTCCCTGACTCAAGGTAATCCAGTTTTACTCTTTGCTAGCCCCAGTCATCTCCCATGTTGATCTCCCACTATGCTGGAACTAAATTCCCAGTTTCAAGTGCTTTGAGCCATGTTATTTCTATATATCCATCCAAACTCAAGATAGTACTTTTGACCAGTTCTCTTTGAATCTGTGCTTGGTTTCTTGTTCTTGTTCTTCTTGTTCTCCTCCTTCTACTCCTTCTCTTTTCCCCCCTCCTCCTCCTCCTACTCTTTCTTCTCTTCCTTTTTCTCTTCTTTCTCCTTATTCTCCTCCTTTTCATCTTTTTCTTCTTCTTTCTCTTCCTCCTAGTTGTCTTCCTGTTCCCTTTTTTCCTTTTCTTCCTCCCTCTTCTTTTCTAAATACATGAAAAAATAGTTTTCAACATTCACTTTTGCAAAACTCATGCAAAAAATTCCATGTTTTTATCTCTCTCCATTCTCTGCTTTCAGGACAAGCAGCAATCTGATATAGGTTAGACATGTGCAATTTTTCTAAACATATTTCCATATCTTTGTGCAAGAAAAATCAGACCAAAAGGGAAAAAAAAAACTCAAGAAAGGGAAAAAGATAATAATCAAACAAACAACAGAAACAATAAAAAGTGAAAATACTATGCTTTGATCCACATCAGTCTTCATAGTTTTCCTTTTAGATATGAATGGCACTTTCCATCACAAGTTTCTTAGAATTACCTCGAATCACCTCATTATTGAAAAAAGCTGAATCTAGCAGTTTAATCCCCACATAATCTTGTTGTTACTTTGTACAATGTTCTCTTGGTTCTGCTCACTTCATTTAGTGCTTAGTTTCCTTAAAATAATTCAAGGGAGAATCTAAAGAGAAATTGGGACCCCATTGTCCTAGACCCTGAACTGCCCAAACATGACCTTGTAGGCATAATAACTGTTGTTTCAATAAAAGTTCCAAGCTATTATGGTATGGTAGTGGCGGTGGTGGTGGTGGTGGTGGTGGGTGATGGTGAAACCATTGAGCCTTGAAGCATGTTAGGGTTTCTGAGAGTTCCATTTCTGCCACTTAATGAGCTGCATGACCTGGGGAATGGCCTGAGCTTCAGTTTCTCTCTTGAACAACAGCTTTCACCTACATGGTCTCTGAAGTATTTCCAACAATAAATTTGTGATTTTAATATTGTTTTCAGATCTAAATTTTTTTATTCATATTTCCCATAAAGTGAGCTGAATGGAAAACCAACTCTGTAGGTCAAAGGATCTAAGTACAGGAAACTTTAAAGGGAAGAATTTCAAGATATCAATATTTTTAAAAAGTTGCATATCCCTAACATTTAGGGAAATATAAATTGCATGAAAATTAAAGCAATGCTGTGGTTCTATTGCATACTGACTGATTTGGGAAAGATGGGGAAAAAAGTAAGGTGGCTGTAGTTGGAGAGGCTATAGGAAAATAGATATAATAATGAAGTATTGATAGAGATATCAAGTGAATGAAACATTCAGGACAGCATTTTGGAATTGTGCTCCCCAGGTTACTAAACTATGTCTAGCCATTAATCCATTGATGTCTTAGGTATTTTTACTTGGGAATATTTTACTAAATCAACTTTTAATCAAGTTGATTTAGAGGTAGCTAGATGTGGTGGATAAAACTTGGGCTCAAGAAAACCAGAAATCAAATTGTGTCTCATATATTTCTTAAGTGTATGATATTGGGTTAATCATGTAGCTTCTCTTTAGTTTTCTCAAGTGTAAAAGGTTGATAATAATGGTTTCTACCTCCCAGGATTGTTGTTAGGATCAAAGGTGATGATATTTGTAAACCTATTATTAGCTTTCTGTCTGACATACAGCAGATGTATCTAAATACTGATTATTAATACTATTATTGTTAACAATTTGACTATTAGTTCTTTACCTTAAAGAGATCAAACAAGGAAGAAAAAGAGCTATCAGACAGCAATATTTTAGCAGGGGGCATTTGTTTGCTTTTTTTTTTTTTTAAGATGTGTCTATCAGCAAAGAACTGTAAATTTAAAGAGCAAACATTGAGGCTAAACAAATCATGGTATATAAATGTAATAGACTACTATTTTGTTGTAAGAAAAAATGAAGAGTACAGTTTTCAAGAAACATGAAGAGAAATCAATTTGCATAAAGATTTATGAAAAAATGTAGTTCATATAAGCATGTATAAGTTAGCAGAACTAGAAAAATTTATGCAATAAGGACATTGCAAAGACAAACAATTTTGAAAGAGCGATCATGATTCCAGAGGAATAATGATGAAAACTGTTGCTTGTTTCATGACAGTGAAGTGATGGACTTGAAATGACAAAATTGGCATATAGTTTTTTGACATATTAAATATAGGAGGGAGAGAGAGAGAGAGAGAGATTGAGAGAGAGAGAGAGAGAGAGAGAGAGAGAGAGTGTGTGTGTGTGTGTGTGTGTGTGTGTGTGTGTGTGGTGGTGGTGGTGGTGGTGGTGGTGGTAGTGGTGTTAGTAGAAGGGAGATTACATAAATACTTTTTAATTGTAAAAAGAAGGAAACTGTATCCCCAAGGAGGGGTACCAATCTATTTGCCATAGGCATAGATGAGTAACATGTCTTGAAAGAAAATATAGTTTACCTTTTTTGAGCTTTGATCTTGTGTTAATCCATTTAATTAGGAACTTAATGATCATTTGATTTATTCTGAGATTTTTATAAGCATTTATTTTTTTATTGATTTTTTAAGTTCGTAATGGTACTTTATTTTTCCAAATACTTGTAAAGATAGTTTTCAGCATTCACCTTCACAAAACCTTTTGCTCCAGATTTTTCTCCCTCTCCTACCTCCTCCCATCTTTCCAAGACAGCAAGCATTCTGATATAGGTTAAATGTGTGTAGTTCTTCTAAACATATTTCCATGCTCATCATAGTAAGCATTTATTAATAGCCTGCTTTGTGACGCTCATTTTGCTAAGCACTGCAAATTTAAATAAAAACCAAAAACAGAGGAGACTTTGGAACTATGTTATCCAATTATATGTTAATAGAACTGTTAACTTAGAGGAAATAGATATTTACTTACAAAACTATGAAATGTCTAGATTAAAAAAAGAAATTTACTACTTATATAAGCTAGTACAAGAAAAAGAGGGCAAATAGATAACGCATTGGATGGAGTGCCAGACCTGGAATCAGGAAGAGCTGAGTTCAAATGGGACCTCAGTCACTAACTGTTGGGGCAAGCCATTCAGCCCTGCTTGTTTTAGTTTCCTCATCTGTAAAATAAGCTGGAAAAGGAAATGGTAAATAATTCCAGTATATTTGCCAAGAAAACCTTAAATGGGGTCACAAAAAGTCATGCATGAATAAAATGATTGAACAATAATGATATAAGAAAAAAAAGAAATGGAATAAGATATAAATGTATTACTAGAGGGAAAAAAATTCAGGACTAGATGTGTTCACAAGCAAATTTTTCTCAAGCATTCAAAAACATTTATTTCTAATATAAACTGTTTGCAATAATAATAGAAGGTATCTTTCCTATGCATTTCTATGATACAAATATGGCCGAAAGTAGGAGGGACAACGGAGAGAAAAAAAAAATTAAGATCAATATCCCTAATCAATATTGGTTCAAAAATGTTAAGTAAAATATTATCTATATCACCAAAATATATCACAAAATATTAGAGAGATTATATACTGTGAACATATTGAGTTTATACCAGACATGAGAGATTGATTCAACATAAAAGTATAAATATAATATACAAGGTAATATTATTAATAAGATTATAAGATAGTATCAATAAATGAAAAGACTGCAAAATCCAATGGTCATGTTTATTAAAAACCTCTAGAATCATGATCATGAAGGAATGTTTCCTTATATAATAAATAGTATTTCTCTTAATACAAGAGCAATAAACCTATGGTCATTGTCACCACCACTACTTAACCTAGCAATTCCAACTATAGCAAACAGACAAGAAAAGAAACAATAATTGAAAGAAATAAAAATATTCAACAGAATTGTAGAATATAAGTAAATCCTTATGAGTCACCAACATTCAGAGACATACAGTAAAACCCATTCTAGAAAGAACAATTCTATTCAGAATAGCTATAGATTATTATAATATTATAATATTAGAGTGTATCTTCTAAGATTCATTTTGGGACTACATGATTCTATATATAAAATATTTGTACAGAAATATAGATGCTCCTAAGTAATAGGAAAAAATTAATGCTCAGAGATAGGTTCCTTATTCATCACTATGTTGATCAAGAGCAGCTAGGTGATGCAATGGCTAATATGCTGAATGTGAAGTCAGGAAGACTTATCTTCCCCAGTTCACATCTTTAGAATCTTTGCCAAGTAATCCCCAAATGGGGTTATGAAGTTAGACACAACTGAAAAAAACAACCTAGTTAGATTTTCCAAATAATATTTTATAGCAATAGAGAAATTAATAATGAAATTTTTTTATAGGAGAGCAAAAGGTCAAAACCCTTAAGGCTCACAGTGGAAAAAATGAGAAGGGAATTGATCTGTTAGGATTAGATCTTAAACTATTCTACAAAATTATAATTATTAAATGACTTAGTAGAGGTTTAAAAAAAAGGAAGTTCATCTGTTGAATAGATTATGTGTATGACATCCTGAGGTAAACATGCATAGTAACATAATTTTTGATAAATCCAAAGACTCCAGTTTCTGGGAGACGTACCTCATTATTTGGCACAAACTGCTTGGAATACTGGAACACAATCTGGCAGAAATGAGGCTTTAGAAC
Source organism: Myrmecobius fasciatus (assembly GCA_023553655.1). NCBI lineage: Eukaryota > Metazoa > Chordata > Mammalia > Dasyuromorphia > Myrmecobiidae > Myrmecobius > Myrmecobius fasciatus. Next base: position 718,666 of record JAJPUD010000064.1, read on the forward strand.
AATGTCACTCTATTTGACAAGACAAACTCCAAATTGATACATGACCTCAATAATAAAATTCATCTCACAATAACTTAGAAGAGCAAGGAGGAAATTATTCTTAGATGTATGGGTAAGGGAAGAGTTCATGAATGAAAGGCTTGTACAAGATAAAATAAATAATTTTATTTATTAAAGTTAAAAAAGTTTTTTCAGAAACATCTAATTTAGCAAAGACTAGAAGGGAAACAGGGATTAGAATTAAGTAAGCACTTAATAAATGCTTATTAAGTGATTGATTGATCAACAAGTCTGGTCCTAAGACATTAGGTGCATTCCATTGTTGAGAACGGATTCAACATGTTTTCAAAACCTGTTGAAATTTGCACATTGCTCTCTTCTCCTTAAGGAATCCACATCACTTCACTGACAGGCTGAGATGTAAAAATTATGGAAAAAGTCATTATAGAATTAGCATTTTTGATTTGGAAGGGACCTTGGTGGTGGTTTAATTTAATTCCCCCATTTTACACATAAAGGTAGGGTTGAACTCGTCTTAGCCTAAATTTCATCAAAAAATTGTTTTTACAATCAAAATAGATAATATATGTAAAGTGTGTTGCAGATTTTAATATGTTGTATAAATGCTAGGTATTTTTATTCTTAATTATTATTATTTTCTATATAAAGAGCTCATTAGTTTCTTGGAACTTTAAAGTTGGGTAAATTGTACAAACCCAGATATGTTATAAGGCTTAGTCATAGTCAGTCATTGTGTGTTTTCAATGGCAGAGGCAAGATTAAAACCAAGTTTTTCTGACTCTGGAGCAAAAAAACCTTTTTTTTTTTTTTTTTTAATTTATTACCCAAAGTACTGGTTAAAACGCTTTTTGACTTCCTAAAGAATGATTTTTTCATACTTGAATTGTAATATCAATTGGTACAAATAATTCTTTTATTGGAACAAATCATCATCTATGGTTTCTTAGTCTGTACAATTCTATTCTATATCTTTACACAATTTTTCCATAGGAAGTCTAATATAATAATAATAATATACATATAATATAATATAATAGACTAGGAGTCTGTCTCTGAATTTAAAAATATTTCATTGTTATCAGAGCAGCATTTGAGCTATCTATGTATTAAATCTAATCTTGGTCACATTACATGCCTAGGTTTTTCTTTTTCTAGTCTTCCATGTCTTTAATAGTATCATTTATATCTCTTTTTTATGTGTCAATTGATAATATTTTATAAACCTGCTTTTACCCACTGTGTTTTTTCATTGCCTTTTGGGTAACATTCATTTTTTATTCTTATATTACAGTCTTTAAAATTTGCAGATATATAACTTGAATGAAATAAACTCTAATCATCTTACTTTTCTTCCATAAAAACATATAGACTTGTTAGACCATCACAATCATAGATGTTATCTGTTTTGACTTTATTTAAAAAGTTAATCACCCTACCATAACTCCATTGGATAATTAATGGGAGGACATAAGTACTGATTAGAAGATTATGTGCAAGCAGACATGAGACAAATTGGAACACTTGGCAGGATATGAGTTTTAGATTTGATAAAGAATTCCTTATCAGATTTAGTTTTGTAAGTCTTTTATTGAAGTTGATTTTGAGTATATTATATAGACTATGATGATATTTATTTGCATTTTTTAGTTTGGTTGTTTTCTAGCTTTCACTTTTGTTTGTTACTCAAGTAACAAACGATGAAGGAAAATAGTGTATTTTTATTTATTTATTTTGTTGAGGCAATTGGGGTTAAGTGACTTGCCCAAGGTCACATAGCTAGGAAGGGTTAAGTGTCTGAGGTCAGATTTGAACTGAGGTTCTCCTGAATTCAGGGTTGGTGCTCTATCCACTGCGCCATCTAGCTGCCCCGAAAAGTAGTATATTTTTAGGTACCATTGCGTCGTTAACATTTTGAAACTTGATCAGTTAACTTAGTAAAATATTACTTTTATACAACTTTGTGGTTAGAAAACAGCCAAACACAAAACTAAACACTTGTAAAATAGAGCAAGATTTCAGTGAAATTAAAGAAGTCACTTATAATATAAAATCTAGACTAAATGTAAATGTTCAGTCATGTCCTATAAGTTGGAATATATGAAGGAAAATAGACCACCTATTGAATCTTATAAAACTCTTAAATTAAGTGTAACAGTCACAATTATTCTGTTTCAGTCACTATAGATTGCATTACTCCAATGTAGTTAGTTTATGCTAATATGTTAATATAGTTGTAGAACAAAAATGAATTTCTGAATTTCCAAATTAATTTGAACAATCTCTTAATCTTTAGACAATCAGAGAAGTCACATGTTGGCTGGATCTCCTCATATACCACATAGCTACATTATGCAATATTTTTAAAATGTAAAAAAGACTCCAAAATGCACAGTCTGATAACAACAACAAATCTAATCTGAAGTGACACTAGGAGACTCTCCTAGACTTTTCTCTCTTTAATATAACATGACTGCAAATTGATGCAGTCCCACAGTGATTGAAAAACTCTCCGAGCTTGTCTCCTATGATTACATTTCTGATCTGTACAACTTAATTTTTTAACTCGGTGAGTCACAGTTTTGCGAATGAACAGCTTTCTTTCTTTATTTATTTATATGGAGGAAGAGTTTATTTGATGCTAAGGCAGATGAAATTGTGTGGTAGTAGAAAACAATATTCTTTATGATAATCATGGTAGGCTACAACTGATGCAGTGGAAAGAACTCTAGATTCAGAGTCAGATGACCTGTGTTCAACTACTAACTGTGGCTCTAAGTAAATGTGTGAGCTTCAGGAAGTCACTTAACCAAAGAGCCAAATCTATGAAGTTTATGAATGCTTGTCCATCTGCAACAGATATATGTATATATAAATATACATATATATATACATGCATATATATATATATATATATATAAATGATAGCAACATATCTTCTGATCAGGTAGAAGTGCATGCTCTCTTGACATTTGAGTGGCAAGAGTGACTCCAAGAAGTCCTGGTTGGTCAGTGTGTGGCTCAAGGATGACTTCTGTTTACCACTCCACTCTAGGAGCAGAAGGGTGGGCACATAGAACAGCTAGCATTCTTCCTTCAGCCAGCCTTCTCTGCAAAATCAGACATCAAAAATTCATTAGGAACTTACTGTGTGCCTGGTACTTTACTACATATTAGACATACAGAAGAAGGGAAAACAACCTATTATCTTTGCTTTTAAGGAGATTATATTCTCATGGATGAAACATCATGTGAATAACTTTATACCTGTAAGGTATGTCCTCTGCAAAGGGAAGGAGATCTAAGAGGGAAGACATGACTGGGAAAGGTCTCTCCAGTAAAAGGTGGAGTTTGAATTGGGTATTGAAGGAAGGGAAGAGGTGGACATTAGGAGGGAGAACATCCTCGGCATAATGCACAACCCCACCAAGGTATGGGATGTGCAGTACTACTTAGCACTCTTTTAAAGGAGCAACGAGATCTGGAGAGTTGTGCATGTGGAGGGGAACAAAATGTAAGAAGAATGGAAAAGCAGGAAGGGACCAAGTTGAAGATAAAATATGTAAAGCTTTTTGGAAACCTTAAATCACTTTATAAATATTAATTAATTAGTTATTAATTAAATTAATTAATTAGTATTGTTAGCCAGGCAGAATTTTATATTCATTTCTGTAGTTAATAAGAAGCCCCTCAAATTTATCAAGAAAGGGAGGCTGGACATGGTTAAAATTGCATTTAAGGAGACTCTTTTCAGCAGCTGATTAGAGAATGGATTAGAATGCTGTTAGAACTGAGACTGGAAGATCAACCAGTGCTGATATCATAGTCTGTACCAGAATAGTGACTTGAGTGGAGAGAATGAAGTGCATATGAAAGATGTCATAAGGATAGATAAAAACTCTGTGCAACTTTCAAAATGAACCATTGAACTTACTGAAATCTTCAGTTTCATCAAAATCCAACCGAAATGCTATCTTCATGGTATCTCTGAGGCCTTCTCATTTCTCCACCCCCAATCTCTTATGAGCGGAATTTTCTTTTCACCATAACCACATTCTAATATCACTACAGCATAGGTTTATACTCAGGACCTTTTTTTTTTTTTTTTTTTTTTTTTTGGATCCCAAGGTAGTATATTAGATAAAAGTATGAGGCCTGCAGTCAAGAAGATCAGAGTTCAGAAATATTCTCAGATACTTACTAACTGGATGATCCTGGGCAAATCACATAATCACTGTCTACCTCAGTTTCCTCATCTCTAGAATGATGATAATAATAGTACCTGACTCACAGGGTTATTATGAGGAGCAAATGAAATAGTGATTTTAAAGCACTGAGTACAGCACCTGTTCGATAATAAGTATAAATGATAGTTATAATAAAAATGATGATGATAACAGTAACATTATATAATAATAACCATAATGCCTAGAACAGTGATTTGCACATGATAGGTATTTAATAATTATTTATTAGATTGGTTTAGAGATGGTTGAATTAGATTGTTTCTAAAATTTCTTTCAGCTCTCAATCTAGTGATCCTATGTTCTTCATTACAGACTATTCCTAGGGCTTTGTTAAATGTATATTCATACTTATAGAGAATGTGGCTGATGTGGAAAATCTGTAATTCTACTGCTGTATTAAAACTAAAATCCTCTTGTGTCTTCGTTTGGTTGATTAACATTCCATTTGAATGGTTGGTCATTATTTACACTAACACTTAAATTGTGATTGCATTAAATCTCTTTATAATTAGTTTTCTTCATCCTCTCTTTATATTTGAATACCCATAATTATATAGTACTTTATAGTTTTTAAAGACATTTTTTTCACAATCCCTTTCTATCTTAGAAGAGAATGATGCTCAAAAAAATTAATTGTCCAGATTGTTTGAGCCTAGGTCTTCACTGCATTTTCCCCTATATCACACTATTTCCATGAAACTATTTATCTTATAAGCATTATGATTTATCTAAAGAAATTTAGTGGATCATTTATTTCTTATTTAAGGTGAAAAAAGCATTGTTACATTATATATAATGTTCTCAATTTTAGTTTTAGAAAAACCCTGTGGAGGTAGGTAATGTTAGCTCCAAGAAGACTGAAGGTCAGAGATTAAGTGATTTTGTCATGGCTGTGTAACTGCTGTCAGAAAGAAGTTTTGACCTCTGAGTGTACTATTGTTTCCTCAACACCACATCAGACACTTCACATACTGAGGTAGGGATTCTTGATGTCAGCAGTGGCCTCTCATCCGCTTAAATGCTTGCTGGTAAAGAGAACCAAGGTGTTCTTTGGTGGCAAAAAGAGTGACTACAGTGTCTTTGTGGAATTCTTTTCTTGGGTAAGGAGGGCTCCTAAGTGTTTCTGAAATGGTTTAGGGCTGGCACTAAAGTACCCACACTCACTAGGCTCTCTTTCTATTTCGGTACAATAACAATAATGATAACTAGCATTTATTTATATAGCTCTCACTATGTCAGACATTGCTAAATGCATTCTTTACTCTCCATCATAAGATCCCTTTGAGCTATGACATTATTTTCAGTGTCATTTTATGAAATTTCTTTGAGGATAATTATCTATTATATGATACTTTATTGCACATTTTTGGTAGGGAATTCAGAATACTTTTCAGAATTCAGTTGCTTTATCTGGCTTTCTGTCAACCACAACTATTTAAACTGGCATCTCTATACATTTAAAGTATGGTGGTAAGTGGTGTATGTAATAAAGAACTTCACATAGTGAAAAGTGCTTATATGTCTTTTGAACTGTAGAAAGAAATATTTCTTCTGAAGTTGTTATTTGTGTTGTATTGTGTTATAATTCCTTGAACTTTGGTAACACAGATGTGCTACATGTGTGACTTCTACAAAGAATACTATTTGCTTAGATAGAAATCCCAACGCCTTAATTGAAGATAAAACATTGGTACAAGTATGTTAGATTTTTCTCTGGAAAAGGTAAAAGACTTTTCTGGGGGGAGTTAGTGTAATAATGATTACTTTTTTATGGCTGAAGGACAAGATAGATTTTTCTGTCTATTTGGAATTCCTGCAATTAGGAATGACTAAACTGGTAACCAAGCTCAAAACTGGATGGTTGAATACAGAAAGACCAAAACTCTGAACTGTTTTTTTTAATTGCAAATATATTAAAAAAAATTCTAGCTCTTCTTTTCCTCTTTAGGCAATTTATGTTTCTCTTGCAAAAACAGAAGCAATTAGTTACTTTTTAGAAATATTTTATAGTTTTAAAAAATGAATTGAAATTATTTTTTTACTTATTTCAGTCCTTTAAGAATCTATGATATTCTGGTTGTGAACATACCCTCAACTGATGCAGATCAAACCTCCTGTTCCTTAGTAGATGAACTTTATGAGTTACTGTGGCTAAAAAAATAAAAAAATCATACCCTGATGGATTTCTCTCCAGTACTAAACTTTGAAACCTTTCTTAAATTGACAGAATTTGCAACAGCTTTGCTGGTCTCACAGGTGATAAGTTGGGATCACCTCTGCCAAGATGAATCTGAGAAATAGGGTTTTAGAGGAAATAATAATAATAATAAGAGCAATTCAAATTTCCATAGCACATAGTAGTATAAGGATGATTACTGCTCTGTGAGGTCAGTGTTGCTGTTACCCGATTATTATCTGAAACTTGTAAAAGATGAAGGGGCTTACAGAATGGAACATAAGGAATCTGTTGCAAATCTGCAGTTCCAGCTGATGATATTCCTTGATTATTGTCTTCCTCTCTTTACAGTTTGATATTTTGTACAATTATTTAAATTGCTTAATTACATCTTTTAGTTATATGAGTAAAATACTTCAGATGCTCACCAACAAATATTAATCCTCAAAACTTTAAAAATTATTTAAACTTTTATACAAAAAGGTGTTGAGAGTTATTTTTCAGACTAAGGAAGGAGAATCAAAGAGACAATGGATTTGTGAGTTCTGCTTTTTAGTAGTACATAGGATACATAGGTAGATCATTTAGATAGATATTACATTCTTGATTATACCTTCAGGATATAAGCAAATATGATTATTACTTTTTCTTTCATTTGACATAGAGCATATTTTTAATTGGGTATTTGCTTTTATTATTTTTTGAAGGAAGTCCAAAAACAGGGAAATTAAATCATTTTCCATTTTTGTACTTGACATCTGTAAAGCAACAAAAGCAACAGCAATGACAATGCAACACTGAACTTTTATATATAGACTGTCTCAAATCTTATTGTAGTATTGAGCTTAAAGTTTGCAAAGCACTTTAAAATATTATTTCATTTGATCTTCACACCAACCCTCAGAATCAGAATAAGGAATTATGATTCCTTTTATAGTTGAGGAAACTGAGGTATATAGAGGTTACTGACTGGCCCAGGTCCATACACCTTGTAAGTGTCTGAGACTTTATTTGAATTGTGCTTGTTTTGCCACAGAACCTAGCACTGCACCCACTGTTCCATAACTACAGCAACAAACCCCAACTTTTAATTCTCAGTTTTGGCCTTTTGGTTTTATGTTGAACTTCTTTGACTTCTTTTTTAAAATGGGCAATACATTTTTGAGTAGGTGAATACTAAAGTAGATTTTATTACATTTGTTCCTGAGGTAAACTCAGTTTCTTTGCATTTAGATAATATCCTCAATTTACAGAATGACTTTCAAATACTTTTTTTTTTTCTGAGCTTAAAGAAAATATATCTTGACTGTCCTCTAGGTTAATTCACTTTTCTTTGAAATTTCAAGATTAAAGGTGTTAGTAGGATTTTTATACTTCTGTGCAATTTGTGTATATTTTATAGTAAACTGTTCTTTGCATGGAATCATTTAGCTTTTATTAAACTGAAAGATTCCATTATTGAGAGAAGCAATTGCCAAAAAAGTATAATATAAATGTATTCAAATCTTTCAGAGCCTTTTTATTAGCTATAAAGCAGTTAATAAATTACTTTAATTAGATATAAGTTGATGAAAGCAACCTCTTCTTGTCTGATTAAGTGAACTGGAACTCTCATGTTTTTGTCCATTCCTCCTCATTCTTCCTCTTGCACCATGAAGGTTTACTTATTTCCTTTGAAAGATGCTTTCTAACCTGATGAGGAAGAAATAGAGATAGCAAGTAATACATGAATTTCAATATTGAAGCAGTACCAGTGGTAACAGTAGTAACCTTCCTATACTAGTATCTACAATGGAGGTTGCTAATTGATGACCCAAGAGCAAAATTTGTTTGATGAAATGTGATATATTATATAGACATTGAGTTTGACATGCTTTATAATTATCATTCATTCGTGTGCAGTTCTATATTTGGAAAGTTTGTAATTTCTTTTTCACACATATCATTTTGATTTCTGATGCTTACATGCTCAGGTCCCATATTGTAAAAACCTTATTTTCAAAGTTGACTTGTTCATTTTCTTTGGTAAAATGCCTGCTGTGATTTAATTCTCTCTCTCTCTCTCTTTCTCTCTCTCTCTCACTCTCTCTCTCTCTCTCTCTCTCTCTCTCTCTCTCTCTCTCTCTCTCTCTATATATATATATATATATATATATAAAGAATTAAATCACAGCAGGTATATATATACACATATACACACATATACATATGTGTGTGTGTATATATATATATATGTAAAATCTTTGCTCAGTGCTACATATCACTAGAGCCAACAAGATTAAGAAATAAGTAGTGAAATGATATATTTTTTTAATTCTTTGTTATGACTTTTGTCATAATGTGAGATACTCAGAATTTCAACTCTGGCTACTTCCTTAGCAACTCATTATATTATACCCTGCCTTGGTAGCTTGTAATTGGAAATAGTTTGAAAAGACTACAGAAATAATTTACTCAACTTTGAAAAGGAAGTTTTTTTTTCTTTCTGTTATCACCAAACTAGACACTAAAATAGACTCAAGCCATCACTCTTGAGGTAAGACTGGTCTCATTAACTTTCGAGAATCTTACCAGAAGTACAGTGCTAAGTTTTCTAGTTCACTTAGAGTACTGTTAAAGTGGTGAGGGTCCAGCTGGGCATCATTAGGACCTGGTGCACAAAGATGATGATGTTTTCAGAAAAGATAATCAGCTAAATTGGAAGATAATTGTGAATATAATCTGTGTACAAACTTTCTCCCTTTAATCTTACATTATAATAAGTCCTCCAATTAGCAATGGGCCCTTTAGTGACACAATTTGCAGTAGTCAGTCATTCAATTTTTTACAAGAAGGAAAGAAAAATAATTTTGCCTTGACACCAATGGAATCTCTTAACTTTTAAGCATAACATGAGTGTCAGACCTTGAACTAGACTCCCATTTAACAGCACTTTTTACCAATTAATCAGGCTGCATTTATAGTATTTATGGCCAAGGTAAAGTTGGCCCACTGTTAGAATATGAAATTGTGATGTTCAGCAGTTTATAACTTAGGAGCTTGAAGCATTTATCCAAAGTGAATTTGTAATATTAATCGGTCATGTCATTTCTTGACAAATGCAGTGACATTTGCTTCAAATATTTCAAGTATTTCATTTTTTTGGTGCTAAAATAGTGACACTCTATAAGTAAGTAATCCCACAAAGCTTTCCATCCTTTTCTTCTTGTACTTCCATCTCTCAGTTCAGGAAACATTCTCAAATAATATTGAAGTTTGGAAGCTGTCTTCTTCCTTCCCCTCAAGGCTCAGAAGAAAGCCTGAGGAAATTAGAGTGAAGGCATTCATTGTTATGGTGTTCAGCTGTAAAGAATATACATTTGAAGGTACATATGTAGGGTTTCTGAAATTATTCTTTGCTAAAAGATTCTCAGGACCACTGTTTATTTTGATGGGTTTTCTAAATGTTTGTACAATTCTGACAGGATGCTTTCCTGCTTTGCTGAAAAGAACTTACTTTGATTATACCCTGGAAATATTATGAAAGGGATAGCAGAAGCATCTATGCTGTTACCAGTTTGTCCACAAGAAATTTTTAGTATTTCAATCCATCATAATATTTGTAATAACTTTTTTATTTAAATTTTTTTTATTTTCAAAACATATGCATACATAGTTTTAAACATTCACCCTTCTAAACCCTTGTGTTCCAATTTTTTTTCTCCCTTTTTTTCTCCCACCTCCTCCCCTAAATGGCAAATAACCCTATATGTTAAACATAGGCAATTTTTCTATACATATTTCTACAATTATCATACTGCACAAGAAAAATCAGAGCAAAAGGGAAAAAAGGGAGAAAGAAAACAAAATGCAAGCAAACAACAACAAAAAAGTGAAAATACTATGTTGTGATCCATACTTAGTTCCAGTCTTCTCTCTGGGTACAGATGACTCTTTTCGTCACAAGACCATTAAAACTGGCCTGAATCACCTCACTATTGAGAAGAGCCATGTCCATCAGAATTGATCATCATATAATCTTGTTTATTACTGTTTTCTTGGTTCTACTCACTTCACTTAGCAGCAGTTCATGTAAATCTCTCTAGGCCTTTCTGAAATCATCCTGCTGTTTGTTTCTTATAAAACAATAATATTCCATAACATTCATATACCATAACTTATTCAGCCATTCTCCAGCTGATGGGCATCCACTCAGTTTCCAGTGCTTACCATGTAGTAACTTTTGACTATGAAAGTTAGGAAGAAGCTGTAGTGTGACGGAAAGAACATTTCAATATGAGTGGGAAGGCTTGGATTCTATTCCAAGCTCTACCACTTACTTACTACATGGGCAAGTCATATTCCATAACAGATGCTCAATTTCTCTTTTAAATGAAAATAGTGATCTATACCTAATCAACTATACAGGATTATCGTGGGCTTTAATGAATGGTAAAGTGTGCAAAGGACTTGCTAGATTTTAAAGGACTGAGAAATGTCAGTTATTGTTATTGATAACTTTGATTTATCTGAATTTTGGCATTATTCTGTTATTTCAAATAATCTACCAAGACTATAATGCAAGATGTATTGTTTCTTACATAGCATATAACATACAAAGTCCTATAGGAAACCTGACTGATGGGGCATTTATTTTCCTAAATACCTGAGATTAAAGATAAAGATTCCTAATCTCTAGTTGACAAGTGCTCTAAGAAAATGGTCAGCTATTTTTCAAAAGAAAAAACACAAAGCATCATTAACACATGGAACAGCATCCAAAATCTCTAATAATCAGACAGATGCATATTAAAACTGCTCTGAAAGCCTACCAGTCCTTTAGCAAATTGGTCAGGTTAATAAAAATTGAAAAATTTAATGCTATCCTAATTGTGGTTAAGTAGACATACTATTATAGTACTAGAAGAGTTCAGCATTAGTCAGACCTTTTGGGAAAGCAGTATGCAATTATTTAACATGAATGAAAAAAATATGTGTGCCATTTTGCCAAGGGATACCACTGGTACTGTACCCTGAAGAGGATGTGATGGGGAAAAAATACTTTTCTCTATAAAAATATGCCTTTTAGTCCTATTTGTAGTAATTCCTAGCAAGAAACAAGGAACAATCAGATTGTTCATTGATTATAGTGTGATTTTAAAAATATATAATATAGGGTATTATAATATCATAAGAAATGATGAATCTAAATAATTTAAAGAACTGTGGGGTAAAGCTGTAAAAGTGCATGACACAAAAGCTTTGGCTCTCTTTTGTCATGTGATGCCATAGGAAAATTTCTCACCTATTTGTTTCCATCTTCTTTTGGGTGTTTCACTTTATAACAATACCCTAATGTGTTTTTTTTTCCCTGAGGCAATTGGGGTTAAGTGACTTGCCCAGGGTCACACAGCTAGGAAGTGTTAAGTGTCTTGAGACCTGATTTGAATCAGGTCCTCTTGATTTCAGGGCTGGTGCTCTATCCACTGCTCCACTAGCTGCCCCTAATGTGTATATTTTGATTTCTATTTTTAATTGCTTATCTAGATGTCTTTTACATTTAACAATCTTTTATTGGATAGTATATGCATAAATATAGCTTTGTATTTGTACTTCTTGGAGATGGTGATTTATTTTTGAAAGTCCACATTGAACATTACGATATCCACTTCAATTAGTCTGCAGCATACAATTACAAATGGTGAGAGGAGGAAGTAAGATATGGCTTTTTAGGATTTCTGAGATATGTCATTCATTTTTTCCAGTTAGTAAACAATTATTGAAAACCTACTATTTGTAATATTAGGTACTAAAGAATACAAAAATAAAGCTGACTTCAGCAAATTAATTAGGTACCTACAAAATACAGCTGACTGAAGGAACTACAAAGATTACAAAAGATATGGTTCCTGCTCCAATGAAACTTATAATCTAGTAAAAGGGGTATTATATAAATATGTCTATATACATGTACATGTGTTATGTGTGTATATATGTAGATAACAATAACACAAAATGATATGAGAATTACACAGAAATGCTAATAAAAACAAGGAAGTTGGCACAGTGGATAAAGTGTCAGTGTTAGGGTCAGATAGACCTGAGTTCAACTCCAATTTAAAATACTGACTAGCTCTATGACCTTGGGTAAGTCACTTAACCCTATTTTCCTCGATTTCTTCATCTGTGAAATGAGCTGGAGAAGGAAATCAGTATCTTTGCCAAAAACTCCAAATGAGGTCATGAAGAATCAGACACAATAAAAATTAAATTTCTATAGTAATTTAAAGTTTACAAAACACTTTACAAATATCATCTGTTTTTATCTCCAAATCTGGGAAATAGGTGCTATTTATTATCCCCATTGTACAGATGAAGAAAATTCGGCAGAAAGATTAAGTGACTCATCTAGGGTCACGTAGCTTCTTAGTGTTTGAAACTACATATGAACACAGATCTTTCCAACTCCAGATCAGTTTCCTCTTTACAGTGTGCTGCCTAACTACCTAAAAACTCAGGGTTGTGATGTATGTTGAAAAGATCATTGATCAGGATAGATTTCTGAGAAATAGCATTTGAACTGGGGAATTATTTGGATTTCAGCAAGTGGAGATGGAGGAAAGAAGGGTATCAAGTATAAGGAAAAGACAAAGCTGGCTGGTAGCCATAGGTTACCTGAAAAATAGTGTATGTGGAGTATGACATGAAGAAAATCTGAAAGCTACACTGGTGGGAGCTAAAACAGGCAAGAATATTCAAAATTGCCCTTAGATTTCTGCATTTAAAAAATACAAATCTAGCAACATATATAGCTTGCTTGGGTAAGATATTGATGAGATGAGACTGTGGAGATAAATAAAATTACATCATGAATGAGAGATACACAAGAGGAGGTGAGATTCCATTTCTGGGCAGACAGTTCAGCGATCGCTTTATGGTGAAGATGGCATCTCAGCTAAGTTCTGAAGGTTGATATGGATAGCAATGTAGGAGAGAGCATCTCACTATTTCTATCTATTAGAAAAATCTGAGTTCATATCTGGTCTCAGATTCTTGATACTAATTGTGTGACCTGGGCAAATCACTTACCCCTGATTGTTTTACTATGCACATCCCCCTCCAAAAAAAGAAAAAAAGTATAGTACATATAAAATGTATTTCCACTGATCATGAGAATTCATTAAACTAAGTTTAAAATAAAACTTTAATATAGAATAATGTATGAAATCCTTACTTCCCTTATATGCATTCATGTCCTTCTAAATGTATAAAAGTAGATTTATTTGCCTTATTTTGATTTTAAAGGGTACTCTTCTGGGATACACTTTTTTGTTACATGATAAAAACTAATTTTTCATCAACCTCAGCTCTATTACCTTTTCTTTGCTTTTCATTTGTTTTCATGTAAGCTGCCTTTTGATTTTATTATTATTCTGTATTTTATATTTACTTCCATTATCTTTCTTTAAATTCTATTTTAACACAGATTCTATTTGTGACAAAATCATGATGAAGTGGTACAGTAGTTTCCCTGATCAGTGCTCTTTCTACTTCTTATCATGTAGATATATTTAATGATAGAATTACCTTTTATTTATCATATTTATTTATATACTTATATGCCAGTGAATCTGTGATCTCATCAAAGTAGGCATCCCTTCCTATGATGCAGATTGAAGTTCATTCATGCCTGCCCATCCTGTGTGTCTCCCATTCTACAGTGAGTCCCCTAGGGGAGATGGAAGATAGTAATGCAGTATATTCTTTTAATGTTGTGCTTGACTAAGATTTGTCCTTGAGCCACAAGACAAATCCATCTTATTTGATTTGTAGAATAACAAAAAATTCTTAATAGAGTCAAGATAGTGTCTTTGTCTTTTTAACAACTTCAGCTTCCTCTTCCAATTTTAAAGATCACTTTAATTAAGTCAATAAGCATTTTTAAAGCCCTTAGTATATAAACCAGACACTGCACTAAGCACTGGGGATGAAAATACTAGCAAAAAGAAATCACTGCCCTCAAGGAACTTAGTTCTAATGGAGAACTGAAAAGTGGGGTGTGAGGATAGTACCTTCACAGAGCAATGGTGACAAAGTATTTAATGAATAATATATAAATCCTGGATAGCTGGTTTAGGCCCATACTAAATTTTTAGTGTTGTTGGGAAGAATTCATCAGTAAGGAAAGGGGTGCTTTCATATTTCAGAGTGAGTAGGCAGCTGATGTTTGGTGATGTAATCTGGAGGATCAAAGTTGGCCAAGAAATGAATAAACCCTGGCTAATATGATCACTTCCCCCCCTTCCCCCCCAAAAAAAGGAATTTGGAGTTACTCACCAGTGGGAGATAAGAAGATAAGAGTATCTAGGAGTAGAGGGAACCCTCCTCCAAGGGCTGGGAAGTCAAAAGGTTAGAGAGAATTTCCAGAATGAGGAGACTGTATTTTGGTGATAGAATTTGGAAAGCCAGAAACAGATTCTGGAGGAAAATGAAAGATAGCTGACCTGGTCCCTTCCTCATAATGGAAGTTCCAAGAGGAACTCACCAATAGGATAAGGGGGCTACAGAGCTCTACAGGGGTGAAAAGGCCATAGGAACTTATTAGTTATGAAGATCACTTATATAGTGTATGCATTGTATCTGACTTATTTATAATTGGGTTCTACAAGGAAGATTCTTTTTCATTTGTTCATCATCCAGTATTGAACATAAGTAGATTTAGTGGTGGTAATGATTGTTTGTCTTCTGAACAATCATGGAACTGAACAGTGATTTTACATTGTTGAAAGATACTAGCAAAAACAAATTTCTAACTTGAGAATGTTACAAAGAATAAAAATTTAGGATTTTTTATATTTTGTTTAACCACAAGATGTCACTACTACACTATATTAACGTGGCATTTGGAACCTCTCTCTGGCAAAGGTTATAAGAAAGGAGACCCTAAGAATGGTTAGGAAGAAAGATGTCCTAAATCTGCCAAAGCCTCTTCTCCTGTGTTCTACATGTTTCTCTCATTGGAGTAACTAGAGAATAAATTTAAGAAGAATCTTCTTTTGCAAGGTCATGAGTGTTCCATTAATATCTTCAAATTGTACTTCTACTTTGTCAGAGGGAAGGCAGTAGTAGTAGGTTGACATTTGCTTTTTTTTTTTTTTTTTTTTTAAGAGAGAATTTATAGCATCCATAACCATATCCAGTGTTTTGGAATAGACAATGTATTAAAATCAGTTAATAATCAGCTATTCATGAATGAAACCAGTGTATCAAATGGATAAAAAAAAAAGCTATAATTTTCATGGTAATTTTTAGTGGTCTATTCAGTAATTGCCATTGTTCAGAAAAAGTATGATATTATGATTTCATCCTTCCCCATTACATTTTCAAATGTATAATCATCATTCTAACCATTCACTTTTCTTTAAAAAGATAAATAGTTCGTCCTCAGAACCTGTGTGCAGCTTTGGTGTGAGATTATGGTGACATCTTGTGGCAAGGCTTTCTAAATGCCACATCTTAGTGCTTATTGAACCTTAAATGGAATGTCTAATGTAGGAGGATTGAACTAATAATGCCTCAGGGTTTTTACTTCTTTCTTAATTTCATATAATCTCATAATCTAGTGGTATTTTGGATTTTTCATATGAAAAGAACTTGTTAGGAATATAGGATGTCAGGACTGGAAAAGTCTTTAATATATAGATTTTCAAAATTCTAAGGGTTTTAGAGCAGGAATTGGCCAGTAGCAGCCATAAGCCAAATGCAGCCCACAGCTTGTTTTTACCTGAGCTAAGAATGGTTTTTTATATTTTTTGGTTCAGTCTGTTTTAAAAAAAAAAAAAAAAAAAAAAAGAGAGTGGCTGGCCAAAGCCCTCAGGCCTATGAATATAGAGTTATAATAAAAAATGTCAGAATTTTAAGTGATTTTAGAACAGAGTCAGATTAGAGGAATTCTTAGAGGTTATTCAGGCCATCTCCTTTTTATATTGCTAAGTCATCTGAGAACCCAATAAGGGAAAATGACCTGTTTAAGGTTAGGCAATTATCAAGTGATAAAGCAATTTCTGGAATCCATACCTTTTGAGATCACCTCATATCCTTTCTGTTGTACCATGCTTCCTTTATCTGATTTAAGGATCAAAGACAAAGTTCAGTTTTTATCTCACATTTGAAAAAAGAAACTTTAATTTTAGTTTTCCCTTTTTGGCTATTTTTTTGTTTTATCTTGGCACATAGTAAATGCTTAATAAATGCTTCTTGGTTGATTAGTAATGAGGAATTTTTTTGTTCTCTGTAATATCCAAAATCATTTTTTAAAGTAATGGAACACTTTATTTCAGTATAATATTGAAGACAACATCAACATAAAGCATTGATTTCTCTTCATATCGGTCTTAGTCTAAATCAGATTTCAACACTGGTATCAGACTGGTTTAGGAGTTAATTAAATGCATAGTTTTAATGCTTGTAGCAAATATAAATCATAGAAATGTTTATTGTATTAATTATAATTAGGAAACTATTGTCTTAATTTAGGACTGTTTTTAAGTTTTGATTTTAATTTCTGTTTGATGCTTTATTCCAGAGAATTGTATCAAAGCTATAAATGTACACACACACACACACACACACACACACACACACCCCTCCTTAATATTGTCCTGACTGATGTCATTATGCCATAGCACAATTAATATAATTACTACCTCACATAATATCATTCACATGACTATTAATGTTGTTATTTTGTTAACCCAAGATGACATTTGAATGGTTACTGATGAACTGGACTAATAGCTCCAATTGGCTCTATTGCGTTTACCATTCCCTATATAATTTTTATCTAGTGAATGCCACATATTAAACTAATTATAACATTGTTTCATCTAGCATTACCTTTTAAAGAAACAAATAATCTTCTAGATATTATATGCCTTTACTTTAAAGTTTTTATTATATACTATCACCTAAAGTCTAAACCTGTGTTTTGTTCATTGAGAGGTAAATTGAATATATGAAATGTGCCAGTAGGTCAGTGATAGTATATATAGCAAGATCTACTTCTGGAATATTCTAGATACACTTTAAATTGAGAATAAGCTGAAAAGCTTTTATGGATCTACTGTTTGTAAGGTTGGTAGAATCTGGGAGTGCTGGGCAAACATTATGGGGTTATATTTATGTCAACAAGTATAAAATAAAAAGCATTAGTGAGTTGAAGTACAAATAGTAATTAGAAAGTAAACTGATCATTACTGGGCCAAATATTCCATTTATCTAGAATTTGTGGTTGGGTTAGACTCAATAATATAGTCATTGTATCTTAATGTAAGTTAATGTCAATTTAATTCAACCTGCTTTTATTAAGTAGTACAAAGACACTGTGCTTATACTAAAGATAGAATGATGGCAGTCATTTCCTTCAAAGAATATACAACTTATTTGGAGGACAAACAAAATAGACTAGTACTAATTAGACAACAAATGCAAATAAAAAGTGTATACACAGTACTTTGTGATACTTTGAGAAAAAAATATGAAAAGGTAAATACATAAGTGATCTGAGATCCAGTGAGGGAAAAATCATTTTTAGCCAGAAGTATGATGGCACAGTATGATGGAAAGAACACTGGATTTCTGAGTAGAGAGCTATATAATTCTACTCTTACTACTTGTATGATTCTAGGCAAAATCTTTAAACCTCTGTTGATTTCAGTTTCCTTATTTCTAAAATGAGAAGTATTGTACTAGATAATTTTTTTTTAATAACTTGGAGAATCTTCAACAACTCAAATTTCTGAACCTGACATTTAAAGACATCCATATTCTGGCTCCCACTTAACCTTTGTAGATTTATTTCATAATATTCTTCTCTTGTATCCCATCTTCCATCAGAGTGGCCCAAAGGCTGTTCTCAGACTTAACATTCCATCTCCTATCTACAGGTCTTTGAACACACTGCTTGCATTGTTTAGAAGCTTTTCTTCACTTTCACCCTTCATAGTTCCTAACTTCCTCCAAGTTTCATTTATGTGCCAGCTTCTACTAGAAAGCACATATGATTCCCCTCTTATTCCTGCTTTCTTCCTCTTGAAATTATCTTGGGTTAACTTTTTTGTCTATAGTGTTGTATCCCTGTAGTGGAATGTGAACTTCTAAAAAGGAGGAAGTTCAATTTTAGATTTCTGTATCTGGCACATAGTACATACTTTTAATATATATTTGAATTGAATTGTATATGTGAGCAAGCATGTGTTCTAGAGATAGTAAACAATATGAATGAAACTGTAGTGTATACTTGTGAATCTGTGAGTATTTCAGTTTAAGTTATGTTTAGATTGAAGAACTTTTTACAAATTAATTTTTTTGCTCAAATAATTATCTGCAAAAATTTCAGAATTTGAAAATGGTCTTGCCTGCTGTTCCATATTCACCTGAATAATTGTTTTGCTTGTATTGATGGGACATAAACTTATAGGAAAACAGCAAATCTTTTACATTTACAAACACAAATAAGAAAATTCATTTTAAAACCTAGGTTCTTTGAGATTCTGCTCAAATGTTTTCTCCTATATTAAGGTTTTTCTGATCTTCCTTACTGCCCCTAGACTAGAAGTGAATTCTCCCTCACACATCACAAAACACTGCATATTCTTCTTATAAACTTATATAGTTTTAATATTCTTTATTTTAACATTCTGTATTTTAGGGCCCCTTCAAGATCAAGGTCCCTTCTGACTCTAAATTTCTACAATTCTATTATTGTCTATTTGACTGATTGTTAGAGCAATAATTTTTGAGAAGTGATTTAGGCATTTTCTTTATGTCCATAGAAAGTGTTATTACTATGCATTGCACACTTACCACTTGGAATTCTGAATACAAATTAATCTACTTGCAGCTGTGAATAACAATATGAAACATGATAATCTACCTGCAAAAATTAGAACATTTCAAATTTTCTCCTTTGGAATTCTGAAAATAACTAACCAATGTAATTGGTGCTCATATTTTTGTGATTGCATGATTTTTTTTAGTTAAAATTATTAGTGGTAATATTAATGACTCAAATTTATGATAATAATACTTATTTCCAGAGGGCTTTAATAGTTATCTAGCATTTTTTAAGAGTCTGATAAAATAGGTATTACAAGCTTATTCATCCATTTTATAATTAGAAAACTGAGGCTCAGAGAGCTGAAATGGTATGTTCTTCCTCCCAGAATTTTTGAGATTTGTGAGGGTAAAATATCAGTCATGTAGATTGTAAGATTACCAAAAAGAAAGACTTGGATTCAAGTCTTTAATAGATCGAAATCTATCCAAGACTTGCAGATGAAAGGGACTTGAGACCATGTGGACTAGCCTTTTCATTTTACAGTGAGGAATTTGTAATCTCAGAGATGGGATGCTCATATAGCCTTGGTCTTGCTGTTATTTGTAAGACTTCCACTTTTACATTGTAGAACTCTGAACTTCCTTAACCTGCTCATAATTTCTTATCTTTTCAGCTCCCTTTATGTCTTCTTCCTTTTGAACCTGATATTCATCTTCACTTCAGTCTTTCTAAACTTCAGTACAATCACAGGTCATGACTCCTGCTCTGATGACACTTTCTACCTTCTTAACATCTGTCTCCTTGCTAAACTAGCTCAAGTCTATGATATTCTCTATTTATTAATCTATTGTCCAAAATATTGTGTTGGGTTTCTTTAAACTTTGAGATGTCTAAGTGATATCCATTTTGAGAGTTGTTTTTGGCAACTAAGAAAGCATTAATTAACCATCTGTTAACAAAGTGATGGCGTCATCCATTAGATTTAGACATTCTTTGGACATGGTCAATATGGGCATTATTTTTATTTGATTATGCTTATTTGTTTCAGGGTTTGTTTATTTGTTTTTTTTTCTTATCTAGTATGGTGGGGAGGTGGCCTAGAGAGAAAATAACATTTTTCTTCATTACAAAATATAAAATAGGAGTTTTAAAAAGATCATTGATTTCTTTGGAAAGAATTTGATAAGGTTAATGACAAAAGATGAGGCTCAGATGAGCTAAATTATTGAAGATTTAGAAGAGAAGAAGTGAAAGCACTGATTGTAGACTACCTCCTCCAGGTTTTTAGTTATGAAGGATCAAAGGGATATAGGTCAATATCTAGTAGGAATGGTTGGATCAGTTAAGGCTCCCCCCCCCCTTTTTTTTTCTTTTTTCCCTCAAGATGAGGAAGACATGAACATATTTGTCAGGAGCCAATAGATAAAGATTGAATTTAAAATAAAGATAATTAGTAAGGGTAGGTTGCTGAAGAAATGGGAAAAGGAAAGAATCTGGTGTATGATAGAGAGTTTGGCCTTGACAAGAAGGACCATCTCTTTATCCAAGAATAAGATGACCAAGAGAGAACTTTTAGCAAGTGATCTCAGTTTTTTGTTTTTATTAATTAAGGTCCCCAGGTAGGAATAGAGAGCAAAAGGCATCATTGGAGGCTTGAGAAGAGGTTCAGAGCAGTTAGTATGGAGAGTTAGGTAATGAATTAATTAGGATGTTTACCTGGCTTCCAGTGAGGACCCAGCTAAAATTAGATAACATCAATTATATCTAGTTAAGGGTAGTTTTGTGACTTCCTTTTTTTCATCAACATGTAACTAATAATCAAGGATGAAGGTAGGAGAAATAGGCTAAAATAGGGCCTTAGTAAACGTGTATAGCATTAGGACAAAGTGGGCAAGGGAACTGAGGTTTAAAGGAGAGTGTCAAATTGAATTGAGACTATCTAGAGCAAGGGTGAAAGTCTGGGAAAAAAATAAAGGGTAGAGAGAATGGAAGTCAGAATGAGGACAGATACCTAATTAAGGGTCTTAAGAAAAAGAGAAAAGTATGATAAAAGATTTTGATAAAATAAAGGAATATCAGATTTCATGAATATAGAATGAAACACTTGTGGGTGATGACAAGGTTAAGGCTATCAATCATCTTTATGTGTACTTGAGATGGAATGGAAGAATAGATCATGGGAAGATTAGATTATAGAACTGGGGCATTTGAATATTTGAGGAAAATATCAATATCTGATCAGATTCCTAATATGAGCATAAGCGATAAGGAAGAAAGCACACACATATGTAAGTATTATATTCATGTATATAAAACATACTGTTTTATATTATATTTATTATGTTACATATAGATAGACATTTATACAATGTATATATATGTATATATATACACACATTTATCTCTTGATATAAGGAGTCACAAAACTCTTAATGAAGAGTAATTTCATATTTTTTTAGTTTTTGTTCTTTGTTTTTTGTTTCCATTGTTATTACTGAGCATATAGTTAATAGTTAACTATATGATAGAGTTAATAGTTCTCAGTTCTTTTCAGAAGTTTTTGACTTCTCCATTGACCATTTATCTATTTGGGAATGACTTTTGTTATATATTTCCTTTTTCCAAACATATTAGTTATCAGTCTCTTTTTAGAAACATGTGATTCAAAAGTATTTTCTCCCAATGACTGCTGCTTTTTTTTTTTCCCCCCGGTTGCATTAGTTTTGTTCATGCAAGAGCCTTTTAATTTCATGTAATTAAAATTATAAATTTTATTTTTTTGAAATCCTTCTATTTCTTGTTTGGTTAAAGATTCATACTCTAGCTATACTTGTAATAAGGAACTGATCAATTTTTAAAAATAATACTACTTTTAAAATTATTTATATTTTTATATGACCTCAAACTGATGTCAAATAGGCGTTTAGTATTTATTTCTATATGTGGTATAAGTTATTGTTCTTAAGTTAATTTTTGCTTTACTTGTTTTCCTTCTAATTCTTTTAAAGTAGGAAATTCTTTTCTAAGTAATTTTTATTTTGAACTTAATGTACCATATATTGTTGCATTCAATTATTTCTTTTTTCTTGTCTATTTTATGTCACTGATCTGTTTTTTATTTTTTAACCATGGTTCAAACAATTTCAAAGATTATTATTTTATGATATGAGGGCAGCAAGGTGATATAGTAGATGGAGCACCAGGCCTAGAGTTAGGAAGACTTGAGTTCAGATTTCAGCCTCAGACACTGCCTAACTGTGATTCTGGGCAAGTCATCAGTTACCTCAGTTTCTTCATTTGTTAATTGAGCTGGGGAAGAAAATGTCAAACATCTCCAATATCTTTGCTCAAATGGGCAAACCCAAATGGGGTTACAAAGAGCCCAAAATAACAATGACAAATTTATCATATAGTTTGACATATGAAAGTGCTTCATTGATTGCCTTGATAGTCTAGATTTTTTTTTCTCCCTCAAAATAAATTTTGTTTTTACTTGGTCTAATTCTATAAAGTATTCTCTTGGTAGTTCTACTAATCTAACAATAAATATATATTAAGTTAATTTATTGTCATTTTTAGTATATTGGCATAGTCAAGCCATTATTACTATTTCTCCAGTTATTTAAGTTGTTTTTTATTTCTTTCAAGTGCATTTTGAAATTGTATCTAAATAGGTATTTATTGTGCTTTACTAGATTCACTCCCAGATCCCAGATATTTTATGTATTTTGTAATTAATTTGAAAAGTGCTTCTTTCTCTGTTATTCCCTTCTAGATTTTGTTATTTCTTTATAGAAATATTGTTGATTTTTATGGGTTTGTTTTGTGTCATAGTATGTTGCTGGAGGTATTAATTGTTTCATTTAATTTCTTTCTTTCTTCTCTAGGATTTTCTAAATAAGCCATCATATCTTCAGCAAATTAGGATTGTTTTGTTTCATTTTTCCTTACCTTTATCTTTAATTTCTTTCTTTTGTCTTATTTCTGCTGCTAGTATTTCCAACAATATGTAAAATAATAATGGGAAAGTATTATTATTATTATTGTTGTTCTCAATTTTGTTATGGTTCAAATAGAAATGGGTTTGAATTTAGTGACTATCCTATTATGAATTTATATTTAGTGTTCTGCAGACTATTATATATATATATATTATTAATACTTTTTATTTGCAAAACATATGTATGCGTAATTCCTAAATATTAACCCTTACAAAGCTTCCTGTTACAAATTTTTCCCCCCTACTCCCTACCCCTCCCCTAGATAGCAGGATATCCACTACGTGTTAATTATGTTAGAATACTTAAATCGAATATATGTATAGTTATTGCCACACATCATTTTTTTGTTCAGGAGAAATCGTATCTATAAGAGAGAATAATCCGATAAAGGAAATACAATGCAAGCAAACATCAATAGAGAACATGAAAATGTTATGTTGTGGTCCACATTTCACATCCCTCTCTCTGGGTATATATGGCCTTCTTCACTGAACAATTGTAATTGGTTTGAAGCCTTTCATTGTTGAAGAGGGTCATGTCCATTAGAATTGATCTTCATATAGTACTGTTGTTGCCATGTACAATGTTCTCCTGGTTCTGCTCGTTTCACTCAGCATCAGTTCATGCAAGTCTCTCCAGGCCTCTCTGAAATCGTCCTGTTGGTCGTTTCTTACAGAGCAATAATATTCCATAACATTCATATACCATAATTTATTCAGCCACTCTCCAATTGATGGGCATCTACTCAATTTCCAGTTTCTAGCCACCACAAAAAGAGCTGCCACAAACATTCTTGCACATGTGGGGCCCTTTCCTTCTTTTATGATTTCTTTGGGATATAAGCCCAATAGAAACACTGCTGGGTCAAAGGGTATGCACAGTTTGATAACTTTTTGAGCATAGCTCCAAATAGCTCTCCAGAATGGTTGGATCCGTTCACAGCTCCACCAACAATGCATCAGTGTCCCAGTCTTCCCACATCCCCTGCAACATTCATCTTTATCTTTTCCTGTCATTTTAGCCAATCTGACAGGTGTGTAGT
Organism: Myrmecobius fasciatus; assembly: GCA_023553655.1. Classification (NCBI taxonomy): domain Eukaryota; kingdom Metazoa; phylum Chordata; class Mammalia; order Dasyuromorphia; family Myrmecobiidae; genus Myrmecobius; species Myrmecobius fasciatus. The sequence continues at coordinate 742,967 of JAJPUD010000064.1, forward strand.
GGTACCTCAGAGTTGTCTTAATTTGCATTTCTCTGATCAATAGTGATTTGGAGCACCTTTTCATGATTATAAATAGTTTTAATTTCATCATCTGAAAATTGTCTGTTCATATTCTTTGACCATTTATCAATTGGAGAATGGCTTGAATTTATATATATATGAGACAATTCTCTATATATTTTAGAAATGAGGCCTTTATCAGAACCATTAAATGTAAAGATGATTTCCCAATTTGATGCTTCCCTCCTAATCTTATCTCTGCAGACTATTATAAAGATAGATAAAATAGTTTTTTATTTATAATAGTATTTGAATAAAAATATTGGTATGCATTGTCATTTTTTGTAACATTGATTTTTTGGAGAGATGGGGAGAACAACTCTAATAGCACACAATTGGGATGATACATGCAATTTATCCTAGTCCTGTTTCTTCAGCTAGACTTCTGTGTTTTGAAAGCTTTTCTTTCTAGGTAGCTTGAAGTTCATTTGTTTTGGCATGACAACATTTATTAAAAAATTTCTAAGTTTTTATGGCCCATTATTACCTTTGAACGATTGTAGGCAACAATTATTATCTAATAATGGTTTGCTTGTTGAATTCTCAAGCTTATTTTGAGGTCTATATTTTTATTTATCTACTAGTTTATGAAAGATAACAAGCTACCAGGCCATGTCTTGCCAAATAAGTGCTAAATTACTACACTCTATGATATATAATGCATTTTCTCCTGTTTACTTATATAATCTGTATTGATCAATAAGTCTGGTTTCCTTAAATGATAAACCTTCTGAAATCTTTAATGGTCATAATCCTATCCTGAGTCATTATCATAAACCTTTCCATTTCCATTAACAAAATAATTTGACTTAGCCATTTGTTAGATGCTTCTTTGTTGACAGTATTTTTGATTTAGTTCCTGTGGATGTCTGCCTTTAGGGGCCTTTTGATTCATTCCTTGAATCTTATGTGTTTTGTTAGTTTAATCCAGAACTTAAGCACTTTAGGTTATATTTGATAGATCTAGTAATGCATATTTCTTGTCAGTCTTTAATGTTGCTTGGTAAAGTGAATTCTGTTCTAAAAAATAGTTCTGTAAGTATTTAACTTGTTTTTTAGTTGTTGTCTAAGGATGTGGCTCATCAAACCTCTTGTGTCAGCAGGAAGACACTGTTGGGCCTTATATTTTATCTTATTATTGCTTTCTAAGGACCACTAAGTTTAACCCACTTTGCTTTTAATGTTTGATTTTTCTTCAAGAAGTTTATTATTATAAGGCCATAAGCTTAAGAAACATTTTGTTACAGGGGAAAGAATAGTGAATGTGTAGTCAGGAAACCTAAGTTCAATTCCTGGTTTTGAATACTTTTTAAATGTGTGATTATAGCAGATCCCTTCCACCCCAAGCCCCATGCCTCAGTTTTCCTCATTCATAAAATGGGCATAATAATGCTTAAAGTATCTAAGACTCATAGGATGGTTTAAATGATAATTTTTTTTGTAAAGTAGTATAGCTATATTAGCTATTTTATTGTTCAAACAATAAATTCTTAATTCAGTACTTGTTCATTCTCTTAATGAATATTCTTCATCAAAAGAGGATAGAAAATGGTGTATCACAAAGCTTTTATATCATAGAGCAGGAAGAGAAAGATTAATTCGACTATGCTTGAATTCACAATGGAGTCCCCATAGGGAGGGGCTTTGGAATCTGGAAAATGGATGACTGGTCCAGTGATGGTAATAGATGTGTTTCAGCATGACTTATTGAGCCCCCATAGTAAGCCTTCAGATGCTACAAGGACCATTTAGAATCTGATTGATTTATGTTGGCCTGATATTTTGTTAATATGGCTCAGATTAATGATGGCATCTACTGAAAAAGTTTAATGTAAATAAGTTTGTGGCCTATTAGCTGTCTCTTGTTTCACACATAAAGTGGGAAAAACTTAGCATTTGATATTGATTGGATAGTTTTCTTTTTTTTTTATACCTTGCAGAATTCTCTTTATGTCTTTTAAACTCTTATATTAAATTTTATTTATTTTAATTAAATTTAATTAAAATTTACTTATTTAAATATTATTTAAACTATTTCTTAATTGTAAATATATGTAAATATATAGTATTACATATATAGGCATGTTGTGCCTCTCTTGCAAAATTTTAAGTTTCTTGAGGGCAGGAGCCATGTTTCAAAAATCTTTATAATTTCCTGAGCTCTGCACCTAATACTTAATAAATGTTTTGTGAAGGGAGGAAAGACATTTGATCAACATGTTTAAATGTTGTTTTTGTTCAGTTGTTGAGTTGTTTCTGACTCTTTTTGACTTCATGAACCATAGCACACCAGGCTCTTCTATCTCTTTTGAAGTCTGGACAAGAGAATTTTTGTTGTTTTCATGATATTTTTGATCCATCTTATTTTCTGCTAAGCCCTTTTCTTTTTGCCTTCAATCTTTCCCAAACATCAAGTCCCAGCTTTTCATTATGTGGCCAAAGTTTAAAATATTTCAAATCAATTAAGTAAAAATTTATTGAGTGTTTATATTCAAGGAATTATGGCAAATTCTATGGGAGATGAAGTGATTAAGATTTATACCTTTCTAGCAAGATATTTATAATATAATATGAAAGATAAGACAAGTACATAGTATATAATATCACAAAAAGGATACTATATTTTTACTTAACATCAGGGTCTAACCTTGTCCTATCTCTGCCACTTAATAGGTCTGTGATATTGGATAAGTTACCCTCTCTGGGCCTCAATTTTTTCCTCTGTAAAATCAGGGATTTTGAATATGTACTCTTGGATGTTCTTTCCTACGATAATATTTTGCAACTTTTAAAAATACCTATAATTATACACACAATATGATGTGTTATAAGGAAGAGACAAAGACTATTCTCTAGGGATTTGGAAGAAAGGGAATGATCTTGGCTTGTTGAAGAGGATGAATAAAAGACAATGGAATGAAAGCATTCTAGGTAGGCTTTGAAGGACCAATCCGTTCTTTATAGTTTTTGAATAGAGATGAAGGTTGTGAAGAAGAGGGTACTTTATAGAACTAGACCAAGTAAAAACAAAATTTATTTTGAGAGAGAAAAAAAATCTAGACTATCAAGGCAATCAATGATGCACTTTTATATGTCAAACTATATCATAAATTTGTCATTGTTATTTCTGGCTCTTTGTAACCCCATTTGGGTTTGCCTATTAAGACAGAAATTGCTGTCAGCAAAGAAATAGAAATAGGAAAGTTTACAGGAAATAGAGGGGATATCAAGGAGTAGATTTACAAGGTAGAATCAAAGAATCTTTGAGAAGGAAGTGATATCAGAGGCCATCTAGTTCAAATGTATCTAAAGAAGAATATTCTCTACATCAGTTATCAAACATTTATTAAACTATTGCTATATTATAGATACTGTATTAGAAGGTGAGGATACAAAGACACACAAAAATGAAAATTTTCCTCAAGGAACTCACATTCTATTGAGAGAGACAATCTATATATAGAGGTATATTTTTAGAATAGATTCAAGGTAATTATAGAGGAAAGATACTATTATTTGGGAATGGCCAGAAGTGATTGATCATCATATTCTTAAAGAACTGAGGATTTTTGTGAGGTGGATATGAGAAGAGTGTCCATTCCTGTAACAGAAAATGCTAAAGCAAAGGCACTGAATTGGTTTGTCATTGGTAAGGAAGAGAGAGAAGGCAAATTGTACTGGAGAGTAATATAATCATATGTATAATGTATATATATCAGAACAAAAATTCAGGTGAGATTAGGTTATTGGGGGCCTTTAAAAGCAACAGAAAGAAATATACATATGATCCTAGGAAACCATTGTTGTTGACTGAATAGGACAGTGACATTGCACAGTGTAGATTAGAGTGGTTGAGGGAAGGACTTCAGGTAGTAAGACATATTAGGGAGCCCTTGTATTAATCCAGGGGAAGGGAGGTAGTGAGCTAAGTGGTTACTGTGAGAAGAATTTAAGAAGGGGATGGATAGATAACAGAAATGTTGTGGAGGTAGAAATAAGTTTTAGCATTAGATTAGATATGTGGGATGAGGGAAAGTAGCAGTTGAAGATATTGCTAAGGTTATGTACCTCTGGAGACTGAAAGGCAGGGGAAGACCCTTGACAGAAACCAGAAGATTTGATTGACAGGTGAATTTGGAAGGAAAGATAATGAGTTCTGTTTAGGACTTGTTGAGTTAGAGATGCCACTGAGATACTCAGCTTGAAATGACTAATAGGCAATTAGCAATGTAGAGCTTGAATTCAGAAGAGAGAATGGGGCCAGATCTGAAGATCTGGAGGTCATTGACATAGAGATTATAATTATACTCATGGGAGTTGATTAAGTCAACAAGTAAAAGAATATATAGAGAAAAGAGAAATCTACATAGATGGAGCCTTGACATTCCTAACTGTAGTAATTGTGCTTTCATTGAAGACCACCAATGAGAGGGAACTCAATAGTTCTATATTCTCTCCATAGCATTTTAATATAACTCTGATAGTAATGAACTTTTTCTTTACATCCAACCTAAATTTGCTTTTAATCCACCTCCACCTTCTGCTTTAGAATTCTGCCCTCTGAGATCAAGCATAACAAATCTAATTCTTCTTTCACACATGGCAGCCTTTCAAATATTTAGGAGGAGCTATCATATCTATTCTAAGTCTTCTCTTCTCCAAGCTTAACATTCTTAGTTCATTCAAGTGATTCTTGGATGTCATGATCTTTCAGTTCTTTTGCTGACCTGGTTTCTGTTTTCTGGATACATTCCATCTTGACTTGGGAAAAAAAAAATCAAAAGTAGCAAAAATGAACATATCTATGACCTAACCAGGGCAGAGTGTAATAGAACTATTAACTATGTCATTTTCTGCAGCTTTTAATAGGATTTATTCTTTTGCCTGACATATTACATATTTGATTCACATTGAGATTGTAGTTAAAAATACTGAAACTTGCAGATCTTTTTCACAGAAACCTCTCTAGATCTATATTTCCTATCCTCTATTTGTGAAGTTAACTTTTTCTTCTTCAGATGTTGACTTTTTCTATTTCTATTTCTATTTATCATAGAATTTGAGAGTTGGAAGGAATTTCTATAATCATCTAGTCCAACCTCTACCCAGTGGGAATCCACTTTAATTTATATTTGACATATAGGTATCTAGCTTCTGATTGAAGACTTATAATTAGTGATAAAATCCATTATCTCTTTAAACAACTCATTCCAGTTTTAAATAGTTATTATTATTAGGAAAATTATCATAACAAGCACAGATTTACCTTCTTGCAACTTTTCTACTCATTGGTCCTGATTCTGCCCTTTGGGACTTAAAAGAATAATTCTAATTCCTCTTCCACATGATAACACTTCAAAAACATAAAGATAGCTATCATATTCTATCTTCCTGTCTAGTTTTCTCTTCTTCAAGCTAAATCTCCCTAGTTTTATCACCTAATCCTCATACAATATAGATGCAAAGCCTTTCACCATCCTTGTTGCCCTCCTATGTCCTATCATGTTCTTCTGGGAGACCCATGATCCTTAGGTTGTCTCTAAGAATTTTGTGTATGCAATCAGAATGTTTTGTTTGCACACTGAGCATATGTTATCTTAATGTTTTTGCTTTTTACTTCTCTTCTAGATTGTCCTTCACTTATGTATGCTTTCCCTATTTTTCTTTGTTTCTTTAGTGAGGAGTACCATCGAAGATTCCAATTTTTCTTTTGTCTTCATAATTTTTGCTATGTAGAACATAAATTCTGATCTCATTCTCATTTCTCACCATTCACAAACACTATTCTCTTTAAATTTCACAGGGTCTTTTGTATCATCTAGTGTTGGATCATTTTCTCTTATTTTGTGTTGTGTTTCTAGTTTTGTGTCAAAATTGACGAGTATGCTATCTGTATCCTTATTCAAGTCATTGATAAAAAATGTTCAATAACATAAGGCCAAGCACAGATATCTAGGATATTCTAGCTCTTGCCATATTGACATTGTCTATTAACAACTATTGTTTGAGTCTGGCCATTCAGCCCACTCTGAATCCCTTTAACATCTTGTCCCTATCTCTCTATCTTATGCACAAAAATAGTTTGAGATACTTTATCAAATATTTTGCTAAAATCTAGGTAAGCTGTATTTATGGTATTACCATCATCTACAACTTTTATGACCTGATAGATATTCCATTTCTGCCTTTGATAAATGGATAAGTGATCCTATCAAGTACAGTATTTGATTAAGCCTTGTTGATGCTTTGGAATCACCATTTCTTATTAAGATGTTCCCTAACCACCTCTTTAATGATCCATTCTGGAATTTTCTCAGGAATTAAAGGCAAGTTTATTGACCTAACAATAGTTTTTAGACTCTGTTTTCTTTCAGTTTTTAAAAAATCGACACATTTGTCCGTCTTTAATCTTGTAGTAATACTCCAATTTTCCATGTTTTTTCTTATATTACTCATAGCAGCTGAGCAATTAAATCTATAAATTTTTTCAGTACTGAAGAGTGTAGTTTATCTGATTCTAGTACTTGAATCAATCAAGAATAACTAGGTGTTCACTTATTATCTCCTCTATTTTATCATTTTTCTGTTATCATTTGTCTGTCATTTTCAATGAAAAGGTTATTCTTCTCTGCAAAGAAAATAGAACCAAAATAAACATATCTTTACTTCCATTCTGTTCCTCTTGAGGTATCATATACTCTACACAGAGTTCTTATCCGTCCTTTAAGCCTTCTTTATTTCTCCCATTAGAAACAAAACCAACCGTTCATTTTCTGCACTAGACCTCAGCTCATTCTTACCTTAAATTTTCTTTACTGTTTCTACAGAGAAATGTCATACTCTTGTTGCTTCAGTGGTCTGTCTGTAACTTTCAAAAATCTCACTGGTGGCTTTGTGTACATTTGTATAATTTTTAGATTTTTCTTATTTCTCCTCTTCATTGGAATTGTTTCCTTTTGGGTCTTCAGAATTTCTTTCCTGTGTCTCTCTTACCTTCTGGCTTGACTTCCCTTGTAGAATTTTATTGCACAGAATGCTACCCAATCTTCCGCTTGAAATAAATTTATTTCTATTCAGTTTGGATCATTGCTGTAGCTTAGAGGTGAACAAAGTACTATTTGGCGAATAAATTCTTCCCACTTTTGTTCATCTGATGAACTAAGATTAGCTTTTACATATTTATATAAAATGTTATTGTATTAAAATATAGGGGGAAAGGGGGGCATTTAGGTGGTGCAGTGGCTAGAACACCAGCCCTGAAGTCAGGAAGACCTGAGTTCAAATCTGGTCTCAGACACTTAATACCTCCTAGCTGTGTGACCCTGGGCAAGTCACTTAACCCCAATTGCCTCAGTAAAAAATATATATGTGTGTGTGTATGTGTGTGTGTGTGTGTGTGTGTATACACATATATATACATATATATGAGGGAAAAAAAAACATTCTTAGCTTGAGGGAGGTACAAAACCAGGTAATTATCCAGATTGGTCCTCGGACCATAGTTTGTTGACCTTTGTTCTAGTCTGTTAATATATTTTGGGGTCTGGACTCTCATCCAATATCTCTACTTACTTTTCCCCATGCTACTAGCTACAAATTTTATGTCATCTGTGAATTTGATAGATATTTCACTTCTGTCTTAATCAGACAAAACTGAGATCTCTGCAGCACTCCCTTTAGAATCTTTTTCCAAGTTCACATAGAATATAACTTTGGAAATATTCAGTTTAATCAATTCTGAATTTCACAATAATTGCCAGAATGACTTTATGGAATTTTTGTTGGAGTAGAAGTTTACTGTATCTAGTGCAATTGCTTTATCTTAATCAGTAAGCATTTATTAAATGCTTATTCCCTGCCACGCCTCACATTAAGCACTTGGGATACAAAGAAAGACAGAAGATATTTCCTGCTCTTAAGAAGCTCATAATCTAATATAAAAAAGCTAAAGAGGGAGAGTAAAAGGTAGAGGGGAGATGTTATCCTGTACAATGGTCTGATAAAATCCTGCATCCAGGTGGGAAACAATGAGGTTTTATTACCTTTGTTACAAGACCATGTCATGCTTTCATCTTCCTTCTCAGTTACCTTCTATTGATATCACAAGTCACTTCCCATTAGTGCCTATCATTGAACCTTTTACCTCTACTACCATCATCACCACCACAACAATAATGATAATTTAAGCAAGTCTTATTGACATCAGCAACACCTGACAGTATTTGTCTCATTTTACTTCTGAAGATCCTATCTATCTATTCAGAAGTAGATATGTCACTATATAAACTCTCAAGGCCTTGTTCTATGCAATTCATCATCATTCAAATGCTTTTTAATATTGTAATTTACATTGCCACCATCATATATATTGTGGTCTGGTTCTGCTTTCCTCATTCTATCACTTTACAGAACCCCTTATAGAATGTTCTGAGTTTCTCATATCTGTTTTTCCTTCTGGCATAATAATTATTTACTATATATTCATATTTCATATTTTATTTAGCCAATTCCCCAGTGGTCAGGCATCTATTTCCAATTTTTTGCTACTAAAAATGAGTACAGTTTTGGGTATTCTGTTGTAGAAAGGACCTTTATTTTTGTCACTGACCTTTGGTACAATTGTTGGCAAAAAAACTGCTGGGTCAAAGGTTATGAAAAGTTTGCCTTTCATATTCTTATAATTCCAAATTGATTTCCAGAGTGATTGAACCAATTCATAGCTCTGCCAAAGGTTTTAGTAGTGTGCCTCTTTTCTCATGGCCATTCCACAACATTTTTTATATGTTTTTTAAAAAATTCATTTTGATAGTAGATTCCATATATTTTTATATCAGTCTAATTAGACTCTGCTTTTCCTCCCTCTCATTTATCTTTTTTGTCTTCAAAATTTCATTCTTGAAAGATTTCCATCTTTTTTTTTTAGGGGGTGGGGGCTGACTTTCCTTATAGAATTTTAATTCATGAGATCCTTCTTATTCTTTTTCTGAATAATTTAAAATTGAGTCCCCTCCTACATAGAGGGTGTGTCAGGCTACACTTTTTACTTACTTCTGACTGCTGGAATACTTAGTTTCCTTCAAAATTTAAGTGTTATCTCTTACATGAGGCTTTTCCTTATCTGTTAAACTTCTTTGACTTTATTCCTGCCCTTGCCCTGTGAAATGACCTATCATTTATACATTTAGTTTCTGAGGATAGAATGTAAGCACCTTGAGGTCAAGGACTATTAAATTTTTTATCTTTTTGTCCCAGGTACTTAGCATAGCCTCTAAAAGTAATGTTTAATAAATTTTTATTAGTTGATTGAGAGAGTAACCACAGATATTCAGATAATTCAATTTTCTCATCCCTCTTAGATCAATTTTATTTGTCAGGCCTTATATTTATTTCCTGAACTTCTTATATTTCATTTCGTTCTTTAGAGGGTATATAATATAGTCCAGTGACTGTATTTCTTCTTTTCCGTCTCCACTTCATTTAAATTTTGTCCATCATCCTTTCCCTGCATGGTCCTAGATTTCCTCACATGACTATGCCTTCTTAATATTAATTGGTCCTTGATAATGTCTTTTCTGTTAATTTATTCTAAAAATGAAGTTTGTCATTTTAGGGGAATATGAGTCATGGTTCTTAACAAGTTTTAATCATATTGTAATTTGGTAGTCTACTTTGTTTCTTTGTATTTTTATTTATTTATCTTTAAGTTTATCTTTCTTATCTTTACATGTTGCATTTGTTTATATGAGGTTTCATTACTAATTTATTTCATGAATTATACTTCCTTTCATTTTCTGTGTACATAATAGCTATTCTTCTTACTCTGGCATTTAAATTGGGCAATATACAAAAGTATTTTTCTCCATTTTTTTTCAGTTTAAAGCATTTTTTGATAAATTTGAAAATCCTAGACAGAATACATTCTTATCAACTCCTGTTTAGTGTATTCAGTGCTTGGTCAATTGCTTATTCTTCCTATATTTTAAAATATGTTTTAATCAATTAGTCAATCAAGAAATACTTTGGAGGAATCCATAGGTATATATGTCTGTTTTAGTTGATGATTCATGGTACTTTTCACTTACGGATAACATTAACAAAATTATTATGATATGATCAAATTCAATCAAGAGTTGCTTATTTGAATTGGATCAGTTGAACATACTTTCAATGGCCCAATCCCAGAAATGTTGCCTGGTGGCAGAGGTAGGTACTACTTACTAGCTTTATGAGCATGATGTGGGCTTTTCTCTTCTTCAAACCATCATTTGCTCATTTACAAAATGACAGTTGTATTTCTTCAACTACCTTACATTTATTTTGAAGGTCAAAAGAAATGATGCATATAAAGCAATTTATAATGGTAAAACTACATATATATGTAAATCTGTTCTATTGCTATGGAATATAATTTTGTATGTTGTTGTAATCTCATATTTTTTCAGCATAAAAACTTAAGAATTTTTGTCTATTTAACTTATTTGTTAATTATGTACAAATTGATGTGCTCATTTTTAATTCTTATAAGTTATTATATAAAATCAAAATCTTTGGCAAATGTTGACACAACTTTACTATATGTGGGCTAAATGATTGTTCAAATGACAACAATTTAACATTTTTCTGGGTAAATATATTTCTTTGCACACATATCTTCATTTACAATGAGTAGTATTCTTCATGGCTTGATTAAAATTACATTCCATTGATTTATTTAAAAGTGAAAATGTGGATTTTAACTTGGTTTTAAGATGATGAAAGAAAAAATGAAGCATAATATATAAAAGTGGCTCATATTTCTGTAGAATTTTATACATTCAAAAGAATTTGTCTAGCTACTCTGAGATTTGATGCAATAAGTATTAGTAATAGCTACTTATTTTTAATGTTTTAAGGCTTAATAAACCACTTTCTTCACAATGTTCCAAATGGGATAGTTAGTATAAATATTATCTTTATTTTATAGATGAGAAAAGAAATGCTTAAAGAATTAAGTGACTTATCCAATTACATAAATAAGAAGTGCTGAAGCTAATATATAATCTTTGTCTTTGGAATCCCAGTTCTGTTCTTGTTCTACTATACCAATTTTTGACACTGCTGGTTTGATTCCTGAAACTTATAAATTGTTAAGATTAAGATTCAGTAATTTTTCTCTGCATATAATGTCTCTTAAAATTTTAAACAACCCATCTTCATATCTTAGCCTTTGTATCAAATCATAGTACAGGAAAACAGGAGAAAAACTTAGAGAGAGCATTATGGATGAGTTTGCATCTGCTATGATGCTTGAGGAGTGAAAATCAAGACATCCAAAGAAATAGGAATCAACTCCCATTCCAGTGGAAAATACACTGTACTAGAAGTCAAGAAAGAAGGTTTTACTCCATCCCTTATTAACTATATGACCTTTATACAAAAATCTCAGCAAAAATGCTATATAGTCCTTCAGAAGAACTTCTCAAGTGTCTTAGAAAGGGGACAGATAGGCTTTTTTCAGCCACTGGAAGCCATGTGATATATATATATATATATATATTTTTTTTTTTTGCCACATATGCTCTCTTACCTTGAATCTATTTTCCCATGGGCTTTGTATGTACTAGTAATAATAGAGAACATCACAGACTTTTGGGAGAGTGCGGCTTACACTAAATATATATGTCACCCAAAGTACATAAATAACTTTTCTAAAGGGATTAGAAGATTTCCTGATTCAGTCTTTCTCCCCTCCATTTTTCCTCATCTCACATCATTGAGATGTCTTCTGCTACTATCACTTGCTTTATAACTCTTGGGCCACAAAATGAGGAGATACTCTGACATTTCCTGTATTATCATCCTCTCTGTCTTCAATTCTCTTGCTTATAAAAATTCCCCTAACTCTCATATCCTCAAAAAGGTCCTCATTTAATCTGTTCATGTCTGCTGGCTGTTGTCCCATATCTTTTCCTCTTTTTGTGGCTAAACTTCTTGAGAAGGCTGGGTATGATAGATACCTCCATTTCCTTTTCTCCCTCTTCTTAGATCTTTGTAGTTTGTGTTTTGATCTTCTCATCGGGCTGAAGTTGTTTTCTCTTCATTGACACATTTGATGGATTCTTCTCAATCATATCTTTCAAATAGCTCTTATTACTAAAAGCCTAAACCTCAGGTCTAACCATTTCACTCACCTACTCAGCAACCTCTAATTACTTCCTAATGCCTCCAAGATCAAATACAAAATTCTCTATTTGGCATTCAAAGTTCTTTATAATCTTTCTGGTCTTATTAGATCTCAAGTCCTCTTTGATCCAGTCACACTGGCCTCCTGGATGTTCTGTGAATAAGACACTGCTTCTCTCAGCTCTGGCTATTTTCTCTAGTTATCTTCCATGCCTGGAATATTCTCCTTCTTCACTTCTGCTTTCTGGCTTCCTTTGAATCCCAGTTAAGATCCCATATTTAATTTGAAAAGACTGCAAGCCAAGGTTAACATGGAGAGAGAGTTGATGCATGATATTTTGTACACAGGTATTCTACACTCAATGCAATCTCTGAAGATGAAATGCAGTAAATTATAGCTTTATTTCTCTGCTTGCTTGTGCTAATTTTGACTAATAATGAACATGAAGAAAATAGTTTCTCCACCAGTCAGCACCACATCATCCATATGTGGAACTATCTGTTACAATAAATTAGGAAATTTTGAATATTTGGATAAGTTTATTTACCTTGGCATTATATTTTCCAAGGATGACCATATAGAAGATAAAATTGATGCATGTGCATGAGATAGAGTATGGGATACTCAGGTCTTTTATTGAGTTAAACTTCCAGACATTCAATATTATTGCAGAAAACTCCATTCCTATGGGTTGGTCACATTTGAATGCCAAACATACATTTGCCCAAAAAGAACATTTTACAGAGAACTCAACTCCAGGAAGGTGCTCTTATGGAGATGAGATAAGGAGATATAAGGACATTCCCAAGGTCTTTCTGAAAACTTGTGTAACATGGGAGACACTGGCAAAGGACTGTCCAGCTTGGCATCTCCTCATCAAAGAAGGCAATGTGCTCTGTGCATAAAGTACAAGTACAATAGTTTAAAGGAAATGTGAGATTCATAAATGTAGAGACACATCCACTCCAAATGTTTACATGGACTATTTGTGCCTGACCTCTTCTTGAACTTGTATTCGCCTGATCCATCACAATTGGACATTTTACTTGGACTCCAGTGAAGGGTTGTTGTTTTGGTCTTCTTTGAGAATGAAGGACAACAACCAAGATCCCATCTGCTCCTGGAAGCCCTTCCCAATCTTCCTTAATTCTCATGCTTGCCCTTTGTTGGTTATATCCAATTTACCTAGTCTGCATTCCGTTTTTATTTACCTTCCCCATTAGAATGTGATCTCCTTGAATAAAGGGATTATCTTTTTTTTCTTTTTTTTCCTTTTTCTTTTTGCTGAGGTAATTGGAGTCAAGTGATTTATCCAGGGTCACACAGCTAGGAAGTGTTAAGTATCTGAGGCTAGATTTGAACTCAAGTTCTCCTGATTTCAGAACCAGTGCTCTATCCACTGTTCCACTTAGCTGCCCCCATGGGCTATCTTTAGAACATTTTCATTGTATATCTAGCACTTAGCACCATGCTTGGTACTTATTAGGTACTTAGTAAATATTTATTGAATGACTAATTGACTGACTTCAAGATTGTATCAGGGTTATTTCACAGGATTTTATGGCATTCTTTTTTCAATATCATCAAATGTAACTCTCTAATTTTGCAAAGACAGAATATATATATCAGAAGAGGAAAGTAAAATGTTATCTGTCTTATTACTCATTTAATTTCTCCAAAAGATGATAGACAAGAAAGAATTATGAATGAAATCCTGAAAATAATTTGTAAATTTTTTGTAAGTGAAAACTGAAACCCAATGGAAGAAAGTTAGGTTTTGTATAAATTTGATTTATTCTCTTCTTTTCATTGTCGTGGATAATTAAGTATTGTCAATACTTCTTTTGCTGGGATATTTGATTTTTCTTTCAGCAAGGAAGATTAGAAGGAAGCTTTAGAGCAAGGGTCATGAGACTTGTATAGGAAATTGCAGGTTAAGCCCTGCTTCTGATCTCTGGGACCAGAACAACTCCTATTTCATTGACATGTCATTGGATTTGGATGCTGAGTGACAGCACAGAGGTGCCCTTTGGTGACAGAAGTAGAGGTTGAATGGAAAGAGTTTTTCCTTTTTATACAGTGACTATAGATGTTACATTATGAGTGTATGTTAGTCAATCAGTATTTATTTGCTTATTTTCTATGTACCTGGCTCTGTGTTAAGTATTGAGGATAAAAGAGAGACAAAATGGTTCCTGCTCTCAAGGAGCGCACAGTCCAAAGGGGAGCCTGATTATAAAAGGTTTTAAGTGGCTAGCGAAAATTTTATAATTGATTCTGGAAGTAATAAGTAACCATTGTGTGTGTATTTATGTATACATATTTCTGTCTGTCTAGCCATCAGGGCTTAGAATAGTAAATATGGCTTTGCACTGATATCCATGTGATATAATTGATCACATTTGGGTTTATATCTTTAATTTCTGAAATGTTTTTATTGCTCAGGTATTTTTCCTTTTTCCTTTTTTATTTCTTTATTTATTTTTTGAGTGGGGGGAGAAAGCACTTAAGTTGATGGCATTGTCCCTATGGAACTGTGACAAGTGCTTTTATTTGTTTTTATTTAGTCTTTTCCAATTTAATAGGATAATTTATTCATGCCATATTTTTACCAGCTTTGAATTATGAATATTCTTCTAGTGCTTTCTAATTTGAAAAATATTTTTTCTGGTCCAAATAACCCTGTAAAACAACTTGTCCAAATCCACAGGGTTAGTAAATGACAGAGCCAGTCATACTTTAGTCTAAGTTTCCTGGCTTCAAGACCAGTATTTTTTCCATTGTAGTACCTATTTTTTTCAACATATGGAAGCAGGAAAATCACCAGTTCAATGTAGATTGTACAGATAAATCAGCAAATATTTATTAGGTGTTTAGTATGTGCCAGTACTTTATTAAAGACTGGGAATACAAAGAAATGCAAAAAATAAAATAAAATAAATAAAAATATGTACTTTGTTCTCAAGGACTTCATAGTTTGATTGGAGAGACAACAAATGAACAATTATGTATAAATAAGGTAAATCCAGGATCAATTGAAGATAGTCTTGGAGAGAAGGGACTTGAATTGTGTAAAGGATTGGGAAAGACTTTTTTGCAGCAAATGAGGTTTTTAACTACCATCTTGAGGAATTCTGTGTATGAGAGATGTGTATTGAAAATTGTGAGTTAGGAGATTGTGTGAGAAAGCAGCACTATGGTATTCCTGAGTCACTAAGTCTGCAGAGGAGAGTAATATTTGTGAAGGCTGGAAAAAGAGGGGGCCAGGTTATGAAGGACATTTAGAGTCCACCTAGACAGGGGTTATGTCTTATCCAAAATTCATATCATTCCCTGCACCTGACACAATCAAAAGGAAAGAGCATAAATATTTATTAAACTATGTTCTATGAATAGTGCTGAGCACTTTGCAAATATTATTTCACTTGAGATGTAGGGGAAGGATACTATATACCAGTTGTTGGAGGGAAAAGATGTGTGAGGGAAGTCTTTTAAGGAAAAGATGGTACCTGAGTTGAGCTTTCAAGGAAGATTTCAATAGGCAGATGAGAGGAAGATAAGACAGCAGTCTATACATTTATATATAGATGATATGAACAAAGAAAAGTCATGGAGCAAGATAGAAGGAGAAGAGGAGGAGGGGAGTCATTATAGTATGACCATCCATTTAATCTTCTTTAATTATAATGTTCTCTTAGCAGGTATTCCAGAACTTCTCATCTCTCAGGCCTCTTGTGCTATCTACTCCTTCCTTTTGCCTAGCTTGCAGATTACATTAAAAATAGTAAGACAAAACTAGGAAAGAGAATTTGAAGCTAGTTTGTACAGAGTCCTGTTTTCCAAGATCAGTAATTTTGTAGGCAGTGGAGAGAGACAATTTAATGATTAAAAATCATAAGTCACACACTTAATATATTTTTCAAATGATATGGCATAGTAAATTCTCAGGGTCAGTTTGTGGTAGAAAGAAGACTAAATCTGCTGTTAGGAGACCTGGGTTTGACCTCTGGCTTGGCCTCATGGCTTATTACATAGAGATAGATTGTAATAATGAATATTGGGCTGGCCATGACATCAGGAAGACCTGATTTAAGTCCTGCCTCTGACACCATTCTCTCATGCAACATTTTTCTTTAAAAAACTTAACATTTTTCTTTTTTAAAAAAGTATGAACTTAATACTTCCTAACTGTATGACCCTGGGCATGTCACTTAACCCTAATTGCCGGGGGGGGGGGGAGTTTGAGTTTTGAATTCTCTCCTTTCTCTAGCCCGTTCCCCAACTATGCAGAAGACAAGCAATTTGTCAGTTATACATGTAAAATCATGTGAAATATATATTTTTTCATGTTAGTTGTATTGCCAAAAAAATAAAAACAAAGAAAGTTTAAATATATATATTTCAATTTGTAATGAGTTCTTCCTCTATACACCTATGTGAGTTTTAAGTATTGCCTTCTACTTCACCCTCATTTTTTCCTCCATGATCTCTCATTTTTCCCTCCACGATGAAAGCTCTTCCACATGAACCTTTTATGTGAGACCTCTCTCCCCCTCTTCCTTTCTCTTCCTTCTTCTTTCAGCCAATTTTTTTTCTCACACATTCATTAAAAAAAATAATCATCCCATTATAATTGATTCACTCCTGTGCTCTGTCATATTCCTTCTAATTGCCATAATAATGACACAGTTTTTAGAAGTTATAAATGTCATTATCCAATATAGAAAAGTAAATAGTTATTTCTCTGCTATGATTTGCTTTTTGTCTTTCTTTTGAGCCTTGTGTTTAACATCGGATTTTTTATTTATTCAACTCTGCTCTTTCCATTGGGAATGTTTAAAAGTTTTCTATTTCATTAAATATCCATTTTTCTTCTGAATGATCATACTTACTTTTGCTGTATAGGTTATTCTTGGCTATATTTCTGGAATATCATATTCTAGGGTCTTTGCTCCTTTAGCATGGAAACTTCTAAATCTTGTATGATCCTGATATAGTTCCATGATATTTAAATAGTTTCTGATTACTTGGATCAAATCAAAGAGATTCCAGATCTCTTTGATCTGGAAGCTGTGAAATTTGGCTATAATATTCATTGGAGTTTTTTTTTTTTGGGTTCTGTTTCAGGAAGTGAATAGTGAATTTTTTCAGTTTCTATTTCTAGATCTGGATCTAATGTATTGGGGCAGTTTTCCTTTATAATTTCTTGAAAGATGATGTCACAATTCTCTTTTTTTTTTAAATCATGATTTTCAAATATGCCAATAATTCTTAAATTGTCTTTCCTAGATATATTTTCTAGGAAGGTTTTTACCCAATAACATATTTTACATTTTCTTCTATTTTTTTATTCTTTTGACCATTTCTTGATGTTTCATGGAGTCATTAGTTTCCACTTGCTCATTCCAGTTTTTAAGGACTTATTTTCTTCAGTGAGTTTTTGCATCTGTTATTCATTTGACCAATTCTGCTTTTTTTTTTTCCCTTTACTGAGTTTTTGTGCCTTGTGTACTATTTGGTTAATTCTGTTTTTAAAGTGTTACTTTTCTCAATATTTTTTGGTGGATCTTTTACCAAAAGGTTAATTCTGTTTCTATAAATTTATGGATTTACTCTCATTTCTTTTCCTAATTTTTCCTTTATCACTCTTATCTCTTCCTTTAACAGTTCCAGGAATTCTTGTTGGGTTGGTATTCAATTGGAAATTTTAATTTAAGGTTTTGCTTATAATTTTTTCATTTTGTTGTCTTCTGAAATTGTATCTTAATCTTCACAGACACCATAGTAGCTTTTCATAATTCGATTCTTTTTTTGTTAGTGGTTCATTTTTTTCCAGCCCTATTTCTTGACTTTGAACTTTATAGTAAAGATCTCTCTGTTCATCTGGGAGTAGAATCTGGTCAGCTGGGAGTGTGGAGGCACTATCTCAAACTTTAGGCTGTTTTCAAAGATAATTGGGAGAGTCTGCAAGTTTTTGGAGCTTCTAAAGTGGAATGATCAAGGGAGAGGTGTGGTCACTGCTCTCCTGAGTATTCTGGTGTTCATACAAGAAGGGTTCCCTGCTCCTCTGCAATCACAACTGCTAGAACTCTTCATTATCCTTAAATTTTTATCTGAGCCCCTGCTTCTCTGCATCTGCAATCACTAAATTTTTCTTTCTGCTTTTGAATTTATATGGGCAATGGAATTGCCAGGAATTCCTGGTCTAGCTCCTGGTATTAAATTAGAATTTCCTATAATATATTTCTGACCATTTATCTGACTCCCTTACCTTTTCCTGAGGCTGTGACTGCTACCATTGCAACTCCTTCTATGTTGCTGCTTGACTTGGTGCTTCTTGTGCGCTAGGCTTGTGCTTGAAAAATGCTTTATCTTACTCTTTTGCTGGCTGTGTTGTTCCAAATTTTGATTTGAGACACTGTTTTAAAATTGAGCAGAGCATTGGGAAAGTTCCTTAGATTGCTTTTTACTTTATCATCTTAGCTTTACCATCTTTGAGTTATATGGGTATTGATCTATATATAAAATTATAAGTCAAGAAAAAACAAAGAAAAATGCTGTTATATATGATTACTGTATTGCCCAAATGATGCAACAATATGTAATGTGATTTTTATATAAAAAGCTATGTACTTGTGAGCTATTAATAGAAACTATTGTATAGCTTAGTTAGGAATGATTTTTCCATTCTACTTTTCCTAGCATGTTTAGACCATTAGTTGAAGGAGATGAACCAATTTTTTGTTAGCCTTAGGAAACTATAATTATGTAGGCTGACCTCTAAGATAATGAATTCTTTAATATTAATGTTGTTCACATCAAAGCTGGATTACAATTTATCAAGAATGTTGAATAAGGATCAATTCTGATATATATGGCTCTCTTCAACAATGAAATGATTCAAACCAGTTCCAATTGTTCAGTGATGAAGGGAGCCATGTACCCAAAGAGAGGACTCCGGGAACTGAGTGTGGTTCATAACATAGCATTTTCACTCTTTTTGTTGTGGTTTGCTTGCATTTTATTTTGCTTTCTCTTTTTTTTTTTCTTGTGCGGCATGATAATTATATAAATATGTATACATATATTGGATTTAACATATTTTTTACCATATTTAACATATATTGGACTACTTGCTATCTTTAATTAAAAAAAAAGAATGTTGAATAAGGTATTCATCATTTAGTAAGAGTTAGATGAGGGTGACTTATGATGTACTTTCCAAGTTTCAGAAATTTATAATGATGAATTTTGCTTTATTTATGGATTGTAGCAGTCCATGGAAAGAAAAAAGAAAAAGCTTACTTATAGTAGTATGCCTGTTTCTTTTCCTGTTATATAAATTACTTACCATATGCCTTACAAATTGCACTAAGGAATAAGTCAGTTTAAAATGAACAACACAAACTTGAAAATTATACTGCTGGTTTAAACAACATTTACAATTTTTAGCTTTAGAATAGTTAACACACATTTTACACAGTGCTATGTTGTTATTTTAAAACATTTAGAAATATTAACTCTTGAAATAATGCCCATATTTTTGACCGTACTAATACCACTCTAGTGGAGGGCCTTATCAACTCATCCCTATATTATTGCAATAGTGCAGGTCAAACCACGTGACCCTCTCCACCTCCAATCAATAAACTACAGTGGTTTCCTGTTGCCCCAAAGATCAGATATAATATCCTTTCTTTGTTATAAATTTCATAACCAGGGCCCATTCTGCTTTTCTAGTTATCACTCTTTTTTTCTCTTCCAGTTGTTCCAGGAGCCAGTGTGACATTGGCCTCTTCACTGTTCCTTCCACAAAGGTTCTGTCCCTAACTGCATTTTCACTGCTTGCCCTATTCTTTCTTTTTATCTTTAACTTCTGGATTATCAAGTTTTTTTGTTTTTTGTTTTTTTACAATCTTAGCTAAAATCTCACCTTGAGCAAAAAACCTCCACATCACTCTTAATTCTAGTGTCTTTCCTCTGAGATTACCTCGTTTATTTTGTATGAATTTCATATGAATATAATTGCTTACATGTTCTGTTTTTTTATTAGAATATGAACTCCATCAAGGCAAGTACTAATTTTGCTCTTCTGTGCATATCCAGTATTTAATCCTACTTCTCAAAGTAGGCACTTAATAAAATGGTATGTGCTAGAGATGTAAAAATAGAGAGAGAAAATGTTTATATATGTAAGTTCAGTACAAATATAAGCACATTTTATGTGTATGTATATGTATTTACATATACATATATATAATATATATGTAATTTTATTTTTTGGTTGAGAGGACACTAACAAATAAGAGATTAAGAAGGGTCCCATGATGGAGATGGCAATGAAGTTGAACCTTGAAAAGAAATATGTGTTTCAAGAGTCAGAGGGAAAAGGGAGAACATTACCAGAATGTGGAACAGCCTGACTAAAGACATAGAAGAGGAAATATAATGTTAGCAAGCAGGTCAATTTTGTGACATAAGTTGTATTAGCTTAGGAAGATATGTAGGCTATGTTCCTTAACTAGAGACATATTGACTTTTGTGTGTATTTTTTGAGAGGAACAAGTTGATAAAATAAGAAAGATCCACATCATTGTCAAGTCAGAAAGGCCCAACTGTATATAGATTCATGGATTACCACTGTCACATTTCCTGGGAACTTATTTTCCCATTTCCCATTCACAGAGGCAGGCAAGATCCTTAGTGAGCCTGACTGCTTCTCTGCTAAGGGTTCTATTATTGGATACTTGTGGTCTTTACTGGTATTTTTCCTGAACCTCAGTTCAATTTTCTCTTCTAATATTGTTTAATCATTTTTCCATCTAGCTTTTACAAAAAGATATTTATTGAGATAGTACAATAAGAACATAATTTACAAAATTTTGTTACACATATGTGGACCCTGGGTAGAGTAAGTGCAAACATGAAGCCAAAAAATTTTAAGGCATACAAGTAGGAAATGCATGGGGCAAAAAAGTACCCTGCAGCTCCTGGTATCAATAGTCAATCAACAAATAAATATTAAACACCTACTATGTGCCAGGTTGCTACCTTGATTAACTGTAGTAGCTTCCTATAGGATGTTAAATCTTAATCTCTGGGCTGCTCTACTATTGGACTTACTAGGTCAATTAGGCTGCTCCTCAGGGTTGGACTCATCTACTTTGTTCATCTACTACATACACTTCCTCTGGTATCTTTTATTCTGATGGACTCTGTTTATCAAGAGGAGTTGTGATGTCTCTTTCTGACCTTTTAGAACTATCAAAATTGTAATCTGGTCAGTTCTGTCTCTGAGTACTTAGTCAAGAGTGATCAGGAAAGAATAAACATGAGACAAAACCACATGGGCACTGATGGACACATTGTGGCTTGATGAAAAAGTATATCCCTTGCCTATTCAATGGCCCACAATTTTCCTTCTTGAAAACTGTTGGGGAAAGATTCTGGGAAGATGGCATAGGTAAATTTCAAGCTTTCCCAGTTTCTCCCACAAATAGAACAGATTTGTGCCTTAGGGCAAGCATAGACTGATGAAAAATCAAGAAGACTTGGGGCAGAACAGGGGTCCTCTTGCTATAGGAAGAAAGACCCTAGTCTGGTGTGAAATGCAAACACTTCTAGGCTAGCTCCACAGAAACTTCAAGTGGGGACCTCTGGACTAAAGGTGTGACTGGAGTCTTAGCAAGAGCCACAGAAACTTTGACCTCCTGTACATTGTGTGGAGTTCTGATCTGAGTCTGGGAAGACTGAGGGAACCTCTGTTGATCAGAAACACCAGGCCTAGCTGTGCAGCAGAGACAAGGCTCTCTGGGTGAGAAGGAACCAGCACACCTGGTGAGTAGGGAAGCAATGGGTCTGGGATGCTGCTGGCTCTCTGCACCTTGCAGGAAGGGGAAACTTTTTGTTTGGGGTTCCAGGTCAGAGAGAAGAGTTGAAGTGAAGCATCATTCCCCCACCCCATGATTAGAAATGTTTGTACTAATGAATTGTAAATAGAAGAATCCAACTGTAGAAACTTATATGAGAACAGGGGAATCAGAGTTCATCTTCAGAGGAGGATAGTGAAGTAAAAAAAAAGCTTCTATTCTCTAGGCCAAAGTGAAATGACACCCTGCTTAGAGAGAATTTGTAGAAGAATTCAAAAAAGAATTTTAAAATCAAATGAGAGGCTTTGAGTAAAAACTGAAAAAAAAGTCCAAGAAGATTATGAAAAAAAAGTTAACCAACTAGAAAAGGAGAAACATGGTCTCAGAGATGAAAATAACTCTTTGAAAATTAGAATTAGGTGAGGCGAAGGCAATGAAGCTATGAGAGACCAAGAAATATCAAAAGAAATTGTAAAGAATAAAAAAATAGAACAGAATGGGAAACATGAGAAAAATGACAGATCTGGGGCAGCTAGGTGGCGCAGTGGATAGAGCACCAGCCCTGAAGTCAGGAGGACCTGAGTTCAAATCTGGTCTCAGACACGTAACAGCTGTGTGACCTTGGGCAAGTCACTTAACCCCAATTGCCTCAGCAAAAAAAAAAACAAAAAAAAAAAAAAAGAAAAATGGCAGATCTGAAGAACAAATCAAGAAGAGAAAATATAAGAATAATTGGACTGCCTGAAAATTGTGACCAAAAAAAGAAAAAAAAAAGAACCTTGACACAATAGTGCAAGAAATAATCCAAGAAAATTGTCCTGGAATGATAGTTATGAGGGGAAAGTAGAAATACAAAAAAACTACTTCGGGGAAATCCTTTCTGGAAAATACATAGGAATTTTATTGGCAAATTTCAAAATCCCCATATCAAAGAGAAAAATTTTCAAGAAACAAGAAAAAAACAAGTCAAATATGCTGGAGCTATAATTAGAATTGTACAGGACTTAACAGCATCTACAATAAAAGAATCTGAGTCTTGAAATCATATTTTTCCCCTTTATTAAAGCTTTTTTATTTGCAAAATATATGTATGGGTAATTCTTCAACATTGACCCTTACAAAGCTTTCTGTTACAAATTTTTCCTATCTAGTCCTCACCCCTCCCCTAGATGGCAGGAAGTCCACTACATGTTAATTATGTTAAAATACTTGACAAATAGAATATAGGTATACATATTTCCACATTTATCTTGCTGTGCAAGAGAAATTGTATCTATAAGAAAAAAAATCTGAGAAAGGAAACACAATGCAAGCAGACATCAATAGAGAACATGAAAATGTTATGTTGTGATCCACATTCATACCCTCTCTCTGGGTGTGTATGGCTTTCTTCATCATTGACCAGTTGGAACTGGTTTGAAACATTTCATTGTTGAAGAGAGCCATGTCCATCAGACTGGATCATCATATAGTCTTGTTGCCATGTATAATGATCACCTGGTTCTGCTCATTTCACTTAGCATCAGCTCATGCAAGTCTCTCCAGGCCTCTCTGAAATCATCCTGTTGGTCGTTTCTTACAGAACAATAATATTCCATGACATTCATATACCATAATTTGTTCAGCCATTCTCCAATTGATGGGCATCCATTCAGTTTCCAGTGTCTAGCCACTACAAAAAGGGCTGCCACAAACATTTTTGCACATGTGGGGCCCTTTCCTTCCTTTAATATCTCTTTATGATATAAGCCCAATAGAAACACTGCTGGGTCAAAGGGTATGTACAGTTTGATACCTTTTTGAGCATAGTTCCAAATTGCTCTCCGGAATGTCTGGATCTGTTCACAGTTCCACCAACAATGTATCAGTGTCCCAGTTTTCCCACATTCCCTCCAACATCCGTCATTATCTTTTCCTGTCATCTTAGCCAATTTGGCAGGTGTGTAATGGTATCTCAGAGTTATCTTAATTTGCATTTCTCTGATCAATAGTGATTTGGAGCACCTTTTCACATGACTAGAAATAGTTTTAATTTCACCATCTGAAAATTGTCTATTCATATCCTTTGACCATTTATCAGTTGGAGAATGGCTTGAATTCTTATAAATATGATACAATTCTCTATATATTTTATAAATGAGGCCTTTATCAGAACCCTTAAATGTAAAGATGATTTCCCAATTTATTGCTTCCCTCCCAATCTTGATGGCATTGGTTTTGTTTGTTCAAAACTTTTTAACTTAATATAGTCAAAATTATCTATCTGGTGTTAAATTAAGAATTCCAGTTCTTCTTTGGACATAAATTTATTCCATCTCCACAAGTCTGAGAGGTAAACTATATTACGTTCCTCTACTTTACTTATAATATCACTCTTTATATCCAAATTATGAACCCATTTAGATCTTATCTTGGTATGTGGTGTTAGGTGTGGGTCAAGCCCTAATTTTTTCCACACTAGTTTCCAATTTTCCCAGCAATTTTTGTCAAATATTGGTATCTCTATGTTTTAGATGTGTTTCTTGTAAACAACATATTGTAGGATTCTGGCTTTTAATCCAGTCTGCTATCTGCTTCCGTTTTATGGGAGAGTTCATCCTATTTACATTCACAGTTAAAATAACTAAATCTGTATTTCCTGCCATCTTATTATTATTCCCCTGATTCTTCTATTTTCCCTTCTATTAGTCTATCCCTTTCTATTCCTCCTTTCCCTCCTACTTCCCTATAAGGAGGGACAAGTTTTTCCTTGAAATCAAATGTGTCTGATATACTAGTTTAGAGTCCAGTCTGATGAAGGTAAGATTCACACAATGCTCATCACCCTCCCTTCTTTCCCTCAATATTATTAGATTTTCTTTGCCTCTTCATGAGATTTTACCTTATTTTTACCTCCTTTTATTAACTATATTTTACCTCCTTTCCCCTCTTTTTCCATTATGATAGCCCTTCCACCTCTACTTTCTTTTCTATTTTATCAAAGTAAAATCAAATTATACCACCATTCTTTGAGTATACCCATAGTAGAAATATAGTTCTCAAGAGTTCTTTCCTTTTTACCTTTTTATGCTTCTCTTGAGTTCTGTGTTTGGAAGTCAAATTTTTTCTTCAGATCTGATCTTTTCATTAGAAATAGGTGAAATTCTCCTATATCATTGAATGACCATCTTCTTCCCTGGAAGATAATGCTCATTTTAGCTGGATAACTTATTCTTGGTTGTAATCCAAGTTTCTTTGCCTTTCGGAATATCTGATTCCAGGCTCTTCGATTTTTTAATGTGGAAGCTGACATATCTTTTGTGATTCTAATTACAATTCCTTGGTATTTGAATTGTTTCTTTCTAGCTGTTTGCAATATCTTTTCCTTGGTGCGATAGTCCTGAAATTTAGCCACAATATTCCTTGGCGTTTTAATTTTGGGGTCTCTTTCAGGAAGTGATCGGTGAATTCTTTCAATGGTGATTTTGCCTTCTGATTCTAAAACATCAGGGCAGTCTTCTTTCATGATTTCCTGGAAGATAGCATCTACGTTCTTTTTTCCATCGTGGCTTTCAGGGAGTCCAATAATCCTTAGATTGTCTCTCCTGGATCTGTTTTCCAAGTCAGTTGTTTTTCCTAGGAGATATTTCATATTTTGTTATATTTTTTCACTTTTTTTTTGTTTTTGTTTGACTGATTCTTGAAGTCTTATTGAGTCATTCATTTCCATTTGTTCAATTCTAATTTTTAAAGTATTAATTTTTTCAATTGCCTTTTTTAGCCCCTTTTGGAACTGGCCAATTGAATTTTTTTGTTCATTGTAGTCTTTTTCCATTTCACCAATTTTCTTTTTCAGTGAATTGTCTTTTTCCACTTCACCCATTTTGTTTTTCAGTGAATTGTCGTCTTTTTCCATTTCACCATTTTTGTTTTTCAGTGAGTTGGTGTCTTTTTTCCATTTCGCCAATTTTGTTTTTCAGGGAGTTGGTGTCTTTTTCCATTTCACCAATTTTGTTTTTCAGTGAATTGGTATCTTTTTTATATCTCTTTTGGAGGGCTTCTTGCACTGATCTCAATTCATTTCCACATTTTTCTTCTAACTCTCTGTTCAGATTCTTTATTCAATCTTCCAGGTAAGCCTTGTAAAATGGCGTCTAGCTCATGTCTCCCTTTGTGGCTTCCTCTGAAGTTGCTTTACATTTAGGAACCTCAGGATCTGAGGTCTGCCCTTCTTTTACTCCATAAAAGCTGTCTATGGTGAGAGTTCTTTTCTGTTTCTTACTCATTTTTTTAGAGCTTGAGATATGTTTAAAGCAGAGGAGCAGCAGCTGCTTTGTCCTGGGCCAGTGTGGCTGGTTGATTTCCGGTGTGGGGCTGGTTGGGCTAGGTCCTGTGTTCTCAGTTGTTCTCAATTCATATTTTACCAAAGGCAGATCTGCCAAAGCACCTGCCCGCAAGCAGAGCAAAGTGGCCCTGGCTGCACACCTGAGCATGGCAAACCACCCAATCCCCTGCCCATCTGAAACACACCTGCTCTGGAGTTCTTCCAAGGTAACTTTTACTGGAAATGTGTTGTACTCCAAGTATTGGGGTCGCTTTCACTCCAGAACCAGTTCAGAGGCTTAATCTGCTGTTGGTTTGGGAGAAGATCATAGGAGGTCACAGAGAGTTGTGTCCGCACTTTGCCATCTTTGCTCTGCCCCCTTAAAATCATATTTACCGACAATCAAAAGAGCTAGGCCTGTGAGCAAAAATATCTTGTCCAGCAAAAATATCTTGTCTAGCAAAATTATCTATAATATTGAATGAGTTAAAAGTAAGCATTCAGTGAACTTGCAGATATTTGGGACTTTCTATTAACCAAACTTGACCTTAATAGAAAATTTAACATATAGGAGCCAATATCAAAAATCACTTTCAAGGAATTCAACATGGACAAATTGTTTTATGTTTTTTTTTTTTTTTTTTACATGAGAAATGTGTACCATATGTTTAAGATCGACATCAACAATATGATAACTCAAAAGAAAGATTGGGGCATAAGTAAGGTAAAAATAGTAATTATATTATGGAAATGAGTGCAGAGGAAGAATACACAGAGAGGCATTAGAGGAAGAAGGAGAGCTTATAGTTTTGAAAATGTACTCTTATCGGCAATGGGTTAAATAGGAAACATTACATATATACTCTGAAAGTTATGGCATCCTCTAAAATCTATAAAGAAATAAGAGGTGTGGGATGGGCAAATGGGGAAGCAAAGAGTGATAGAAGAAGACAAGGAAGAAATCCATTGATGGGGGGGGGGTTAAGTAATAGCAAGGCAAGTTAAAGAGCAGAATTAAAAAGTCAGCAGAGATAGGAAAAATATATGTGGGGGGGAAAATGTATGTGTGTGTGGGGGGGAGGCTGTGTGTTATATATTTTGAATCCTCCCTGATGTTTCGCTGGGCACATGACAATGTTCTCTCTCTCTCTCTCTCTCTCTCTTTTTTGTTTGTTTTATTTTTTGTATTCTTTTTTGTTTTTGTTTTTTCTTTTTATAAAATAAATTTTTTTTTAAAAAAGAAAGATATAAAAAAAAGAAGAAAAAGGAAAAAAAAAACTGTCAGCAAAGAAGTGAGATATTATCCACTTGACTTTCTTGCCTACACAGTTCTGGATGAATAACCATTTCGTTAAAAATCTTTTGGTTTCTACATAGTATGCTCTCCTGACTTGGTTCTCATCCATTATTTTAGAATTAGAAAGTGCCTAAAGAACTATCTACAATCGCTTCGCTTACTTAAAATTTGGGGAACTAAGTCCCAGGAATCTGCCTAAATGGCTTTGTCCCAAAGTGAAGATGTGAACCCAAATTTCTTGACACTTTCTACTATAGTACAGTACTTTCCAGGGTCTATCCATGACTGTCATGAAAAAGGGCAAACTTGCCATCATAATGACTCTTCTATACTTAGTCATATTGGTTTACTCTTCTATTTTTTTCTCTATCATCTATAATAGACTCTTTCCCCCATCTACTTGGTCTACTGAACATTCTGTGCATGTACTTTGTGTGCTTAAAAAAAAAAAAAGTTGTTCTGTATCTGCAATGTATTCTTCCTTATTGGCTCACTCTTGATTTCTGTTATTATATCAAGTTTCAGGCCAAATGTCATTGGTCTGAAGCCTTCTCTTAACTTTTCTTCCGTCTTCCTCGTACTTACTGATGATGTATGCATACATAATATGGTAGAATTTTCCATTAAAATTGTAAGAATTTTTTTATGCATTATATATCTCACATGAGGGCAAGGATGGTATTTTATACCCTCCTAGTCCTGTGTACTGTGCAGTGTACAGAGTAGCTACTAACAAATGTTCACCAAATTGAATTGAATTTTATGTCCCTTAAGCTAATGCTGAGATGTTTTTCCAAATCCATCCATCTATGTTGAATTTGTCATTATAATTCCCCTATGAGAGAAAAAAGTAAGTAAAAGGTGCTTTTGGTGGCAGTGGTAACCCCAAACTAGCTTTTTATTATTCAAATATTGCTGTTTTATATTCTTATCTCTCATTAAGCATCTTCTAAAGACCTAAAAACAGTTGCTTTCGATGAATCATAGTAATGCTTCATTTGTAGAATTTAAGGCTGTGCACTTAAGGTTGTATCCTTAGTGTTTTACTGTTTTTTTTTTTCTCAAAGAAATTAAGAAATTCCAACTTTTAACTATATATAGGGTCTACTGCCTTAAGGCCTTCAATTGGTTGTATTATTTAGAGAAGGATTTCTTAATTTTGCTAGACTTATATACTGTAATCTATTATTAATTTTATCTCTCAGTAAATATTTGGAAAGAGAATGTTTAGTTGTATGTTTCTCTTACATTTCCATGGTAAATAAAGCTGTACAGTTTGAAATATTTGAATATTAGAGAGCTTGAATCTTACCTCTTTGGCAAGGGCAATATTGATGGATTTGAGGAATATTCAGCATAGAATAGCATAGGATACTGTCCCTTGTGATAGCATAAGTGTTTGAATTGCTTCAGATTCATTATCATTCTCAATTACTAGGAACTGCAGACAGAATTTCCCTTCTACCACGACTGTAGTCCATGTTGTAGATTGATAAAAATCTTAAATCTTCTCCAGCTGACAGATGAGGAAACTGAGGATAAATAATTTATTTGAGATGGCTCATCAAGTTTGTGGCAGAGCCAGGTCTTAAACTTCTCCCTAGCACAGTGGATAGAGTGCAGGGTGTGGAGTCTGAGAGGACCAGCTTCAGATCCTCCTGTAAGACTCACCACCTTGGGGCAGCTAAGTGGCGCAGTGGATAGACTACCAACCCTGCAGTCAGGAGGACCTGAGTTCAAATCTGGTCTCAGACACTTAACATTCCCTAGCTGTGTGACCCTGGGCAAGCCACTTAACCCTAATTGCCTCAGCCAAAGAAAAGACTCACCACCTGAGTAACTCATTTCTGCTCTGTGAGCTTCAGCTTTCTTGTCCAAAACATGGCAGATGATAATCCATATCTCATGCGACTGTTGTGAGGATCAGCTTAGATATTGTATGGAAAGCACTTTGAACATTTCAGAGCACTATATCATCTTGCATCTTATCATTATGCCAGTGTTGATTGGTTGAAAATTAGTTGAAAATTCCTCAATGATTTCAGAGAGATCTGGAGAGACTTGCATGGACTGATGCTGAGAGAAATGAGCAGAACCAGGAGATCATTATACATGGCAACAACAATACTATAAGACGATCAATTCTGATGGATGTGGCTCTCTTCAACAATGAAATGTTTCAAACCAGTTCCAATTGTTCAGTGAAGAAAGCCATATACACCCAGAGAGAGGGATATGAAATGTGGACCACAGTGTAACATTTTCATGCTCTCTATTGATGTTTGCTTACATTGTGTTTCCTTTCTCTGATTTTTTTTTCTTGTAGATACGATTTTTCTTCCACAACAATGATAAGTGTGGAAATATTTTTGATTTGTCAAGTATTTTAATATAATTAACATGTAGTGGATTTCCTGCCATCTAGGGGAGGGGAGGGGATAGGAGGGAAGGGGACTGGAGGGAAAATTTGTAAC
>JAJPUD010000064.1:778956-791753 GCA_023553655.1 Myrmecobius fasciatus
TTTAAAAATTCCTTATTCCTTTTATATTTTGTGCTTCTCTAGTTTATATAGGAAAGGATTCCAAACAATATAATCCAATTTATACTAAGTATCAAATGAGTGTATTTTCTGTATTATGGGAGTTGAGGGGGAGATCATTAAGATAATGTGAAACTTTATGCTTATCAAATTTCTAAGTGATACGACAATTGGATGACAGAGAATACAAAAGTATGTGGATAGAGAAGATAATGAACTCACTAGTAAGCTAAAATTATTATGCAGAATGTTTTATACTTACATAAAAAAACAACAACTACAACAACTACTGGACAAGAATAGTATTAGAGAGGCATAGCCAGACATAAACTTTTATGAAAAAGATCTAGGATTTTTGTGGCTTAGCAGCCTCCAAATCTAGAAACCAAAGTTATCCTAAAAAACAGGTACAATGGCCAGAGAGAAGGTGATAATTGTTCCCTATCTTGACATTAAAGGACATTTGGCTTTGACAATAAAAATAATTAAGAATGGGGCATGATAGCTGTCTTTAAATATTTGAAGGGCTGTCATGGGAAGAAGGAATAGGCTTGTTCAAGAGTTGGTTTCAGAGGGCAAAATTAGGAAGAATGAGTGGACATTACAGAAGAACAACTTTATATCCTATCAAAGGATTTTCCCTTCTTCCTTTCCCTTCCCTTCCCCCAACTAATTAGCACTATCTAATTGAAGTGAAGAGTAAATCAACAAGAGGTTTCTCTTCATTGGAAGTCTTTAAGTGGAGTGTCGATGAAAACATTTTCTCAGAAAGAGTTTCCAGAATACCTCTAGCATAAAGGAATAACCAGATGGTTAAAGGGAACAGTGTGAATAACTCCTCACATTTATATAGCACTTTAATGCTTATAAAGTCTTTTCCTTGAAACTGCCTTGTGAGGGAATTATGGAAAGAATTGCATTTCCCCTTTAAAGATGAGGAGGCTGAGTTAAATAATTTGGCCAAAGTCAGACAGTCTATAAGAACCTGACTTCAGGTTCAGTTTTTTTCCCCAATAAAACATGCTGCTTCCCCAAAGATCTCCTGTCAGAACTGTATTCAGGGTCACTGAGGCTTTTATAGAGCATGCTTTTTGGCTTATGGAGTCACTACCAAATTTTTTTTTTTCATATTAACAAGTATATTTAGTTTAATTTAAGATAGATGTCAGTGATAGCCTTGAAGCAGAAAAGAGAAGAGAAGAAATTATTGTCCCCATTTTACCCGTGAGGAAACTGAAGCAGACAGTCCACAATCAAATAGCTAGTAAAGTATCTTATCTTCCTGAATCTAGGACCAGGTCCTGTGCTGTAATCATAGATCTTTAGAGATGGAAAGTGCTATTAGAAAAAGTAGCTTTGATTGTTTAAGACTTTGCATGATTTCATCAAGAATCAATTGTGGTAGGTCAATCTTGGTAGCACAGGGATTGCTTTCATATTCATATCCCCAATGTTTAGCATTTAGTATGCACCTAAAGATACCCTTTATTTAACCAGTCATGAAATTTATATGTGATGCAATATTAGGAGGGATAACATATTTTCAGTGAAAACATCTGGATCTTAAACTCTTAACAGGCTAGACAAATCTTGTGGATCTACCAGGTTGAACTTCAATAGACAAAATTAGGGTCTTAAGCTTGGGTTCAAAAATGAAATTCACAAATATCATAGAGAAACTATTGTTAGACAATTTTTTTTGGGGGGGGGGAAATAAGGTTTTAATGAATGATTAATTTAATATGACTTAGCAATGTGACCTGGCAGTCCAAAAGAATAATGCAGTATTAGACTGCAGGTAGAAGATAGTACACAGAATGCAAGAAGTGAAAGCCCCACTGTACCTAGTCATATCATCTCTGGAGTAACGTGTCCTGTATTATACTTTACCCTTTAGGTAGAACTTTGACAGGTAGACATGTGCAAAGGAGGGCAAACAGGCTGATGAAGTACTAGAGACTGTCTTACATGGATTGTTAGAGAAATTGGAGATACTTCACCTGGAGAGACTCAGTTGTCTTCAAGTAACCTGGTTGCCTTAAATGGCTATCACCTAGAAGAGAACCTAGGTTTGTTTTTGTTTGGGTCCTAGAGGCTAACACTCAGAACCATGGGTAGAAATTGTAAGAAGCCATTGCATTTTTTGGTAAGGAATAACTTCTTGTAAATCATGTAAACTCTGAGGCATCTTTATCTCAAGTACCACATCTAATGATGAGTCTATATCTCTGAGCTTAACTGGCAACAGCTTTCCATTCAGGCGTCTATGTTTGAATGACAGGGAAGTTACTTTTCTATGCTCCCCCTCAAGATTACAGATTGAAAATAATTTAGTCAGCCAACTTTAAATAGTTTTTAGAAAGGTAATATTTTCTAGCATGTTAGAAAAGAACAGTTGATATGAGTTGTCTTGCCCAAAGGGGAAAGTGGGCTCAAGTTTAGGTAGCATGATTTTTTTTCTTTTTTTTTTTTATTAAAGCTTTTTATTTGCAAAACATATGTATGGATAATTTTTCAACATTGACCCGTGGAAAGCTCTCCGTTACAAAATTTCCCCCCCTAGTCCCTACTCCTCCCCTAGAAGGCAGAAAGTCCACTACATGTTAATTCTGTTAAAATACTTGGCAAATCGAATATATGTATACATATTTTTACAGTTACCTTGCTGTGCAAGAAAAGTCGGATCTACAAGAAAAAAAAATCTGAGAAGGGAAACATAATGCAAGCAAACATCAACAGAGAGCATGAAAGTGTTATGTTGTGGTCCACATTTCATATCCCTCTCTCAGGGTGTATATGGCTTTCCTCACAGTACAATTGGAACTGATTTGAAACATCTCATTGTTGAAGAGAGCCATGTCCATCAGAATTGTTCATCATATAGTTTTGTTGTTGCTGTGTATAATGTTCTCCTGGTTCTGCTCACTTCACTCAGCATCAGCTCATGGAAGTCTCTCCAGGCCTCTCTGAAACCATCCTGCTGGTTGTTTCTTATAGAACAATAATATTCTATGACATTCATATTAGGTAGCATGATTTTTGATTGTTAGAAATTCTTTCATCCTAATCATAGAATTACCAAGAAATTTACCAGAAGCATAGAATATTTGCTTTATTGGGCTCTTTGTAGAGCTATGAGTTCAGTTTGTCTGGTCATCAACAATTTGAAGCTGTTAAGATTTCCTTTGCTCAAAATGAAGGTAGGGGAAGAGGTCTAGTTAAGGCCAAAGGCAAACCCTCTCTTTCCCCTATCTCTTCTTCAGTAGGCAATTCTCAACTTACTTATATTAAGGATAACCCTTGGTGCATAGTCAAGTTTCCTTGCCTATCCAAAGAAGTAATAATGGTCTTTTCTTACTCAGTCTAAGGCCTTTAGATTGAATAATCTTTGTTCTTAGGTATTTAAGATATCAGAACTAAAATGAGGTATGATGTTATATTATTTAACTCCATGCCTTCCCAATTCTCTCACAGTCCCATTTTGCCTTTGTTTGGAGGGCTGTAAGGTGGAACACTAAGAACACTAAACTCCTCCCAAAGCTTTCTTTTATGGGAGGCCTGGACCTAGGCTTATCAGCTCCCCACTTTCTATCTGCAGCTCTACTTGTTTGGAACTTCATGGAACAAGATGACCCCTGGCACTGGGTATCCCCTTGTGTCTTTCCTGCACCATTTCCAGCTTCCTTTTGTGTATCTTCCCTCATTAGATTGCAAGTTCTTTGAGAGTAGGGACTTTCATACTTAGCACAGTAGCTGGCACATAGTAGATGATTAACAAATGTATATCTACTTGAATTCGATGGGTTTGACACTTTAAGGCTAACAATTTAAAATATCCAAAATTTGAATGTTTCATTAAATGATTTCTCCCTCAGTAGATCTTTACTGTTGAAGGCTGAATCCAATCCAGTCCAAGAAAAATTAATTCTGGTACATTGTGCTAAGTGCTAGGGACACAATTAAAAAAAAGTTTCTGCCCTCAAGAATTTTGCTATGTATAAGAGGAGACAACATACAAAAGGGAACAAGAAAGTGGGAAAGAGGGAAAAGGATGGGATATCAGGAAATGCTTAGTAGGGAAGATATCTTGTTTCAAGGAGTTGACAATAAGTGAGCAAAAGATATAAAGTGCAGCTAAGAGTCCAATTTTGCTCTCTACAAAAGAAGGCATGAGGAGGAATTTGATATTCTACCCTCTAGCCCTTCAATCAGAGAGGAGAGGAGGCTGAGGAAGATGATGTCATACATGCTTTCATTTACCTTATCTTAATGAGTTTAGAAGTGATGAGCTTATTCTGGGAGGGGCATCTTGTTTTGTGGAGGTAGAGGACCAAGTGCAAAGTAGAGTGAAATGAATGGTAAGATGAATGAATACTAATAAAGAATTCTTCCCAGGGACTTAGAGATAGTAGATTCTACAGTTGGATAGTAACTGATCTTCTGAGAGAATGTAGAATAGTGGATAGGAGGTTGGATTGTAGTGTAATTCCCAGTTTTTCTCCAGAAGTTCCTTGATTTTTTTTTTTTTTTTTTTTGGTATCTTAAAGGAGGAGGTTTAGATTCCAGGGAATTATAGTGAAGGGAATTCTTGGTCATATAAAAATTGGAGTGTAGCTTTGGACATTTTGTCTAGCTCTGAGAATTTGAGATCATATGATACAACCCCTTTGTTTTAAAGAAAAGCATATTGAGGGCCCCAAGGAAGATGATTTGCTCAAGATCACACACTAGGATAAATTAAAGTTGGATCTCAAACTCAGATCTCCAGATTCCCAATGCATTGCTGTTTTGTACTATGTAGTATAGTGTCTCTCTGTAGTTCATTGAATTGGTTTCAGGGAAGGACACAAGCATCTAAGTTATTTAGCATCCTTAACTTATCCTAAAAAGTATTCTTTTCTGTTCTCCTGCATACAGAAGTTAAGATGGACGTCAGAATTTAAAAAAACCTGCTTGGTCCTTGGCCAAGACACACATGTTATTCCTTTACATTAAGTGCTTCTTGTATTATTTTGACCTTAAAGTTTACAGGGTAAAAGAAACATTTATGGAACAGTTAATACCAGTTAGAACATAATGACTTGCCTCGTTATCACCCTCTACAAATCTCTACCTTACAAATTTTGTTTGCCGGCCTGCTTTTCAAAAGTGTTTGGTCTATAAATTTGGTTAAGGTGATTCACATATGGAAACATATCAAACTTTATTTTCCCTACTGCAAATCTTTGAAACAGGAGATTGTTTAAAAATGGTAAAATATTTTAGTGCCACATTTTAAAAAAGTTTTCCAGATTTCTATTTTCTCCCCAGATATATTGGTATTGTGTCTGTATAGGTTGTAGTGTCAGCTAAGAAGTCCCTTTCTCAAGTTTACAGTCTTAATGGGGGATTTAAAACTTAGAAATATATTACAAAGTATTCAAATAAGTAGTTCAGTGTCACTATAGCTGAAAAGGAGCTGTCAGGCAATGGTTAACATAGAAGAGGATTTTTCATTTGAACCTTGAAGGATGGCTAAGAATTTGTTAGATTGAGAGGAGAGTATGCTGGGTGGATTGAATAGCTTAAACAATCTATAAGGAAGTCTTTTTCAGAGGATATGTAGATCAATCTACTGGAGTGAAGCTTTGACATTAAATACAAGGGAAAAGTTGGATATATCAGGACCAGGTTTTGGGGGGCATTGAATGCCAGGCTTGAGGAATGTGGACTTGATTCTGTCACCAGTGGAAAATTAGAGAAGATTTTTGAGCATATCTGAGATGATGTTCTGTACATGAATTTTTCAGGAAGAGTCGTGTGATATACATTGGAGTTAGCTATCAGAAACATGTGAAAAACTTACTTGTTTAGATCTTATGATTATAAGATATTTTTTAAAACAAGGGACTTTATAGTTCCAGCCTCAAACCTCAACCTCCCTCAAAAACAGCCTCTTCAAGGATATTTTTCCAAATATCATTGACATTGGTAATATGGTTGTGAGCAGTGGCTACTACTATCATCAAGATTCTAGGAGGAACATTGCAGGGCTGGCTTTATTGTGGATCCCCCAGTACGCTTCCCAATAACAACAATCAGACAGACCTTAATTATATTTTACATTATTATATATTATGCTTTATGTAATGTTGTATATAATAATACAAAATAGGTGTAGTGCAAATAGTTTGAATAGTATATTCTTCCCAAAGTCTGGGGCACACTTTCTCAGAAATACATTTATTATCTGTGGGGAGAGTGGTCACCAACTTAGCATATGGTATAGACGTCCAAGAAGAGAATACATGTGGCCAAAAGTTAAAATCCTTATTCTTGATTACTGGAAGCCCTTTCTTGAGTTAATAATTAGAATTCTTCTGTGGATCCAGGTGTCACACATGCTCCTTTAAGCTGCTTCTGCCTAGGATGGCTAATTGTGTCTGTGCCTGTTAGTGATGTGTCCTCAGGATTTCTCTTAATATTTGTAACTTCCAAAAGTGTGGTTTATGATATGGCTAATCAGTCACTTTTAATTCAATTAAAAGAAGTTCCCATCTGATAAAGGGATCACAAAGTTTAGGTAATCTTGTTTATTCATTCTTAAAACTTATTCTTATGAATTGAGTTGGGTAGAGTGAACCTATTCCCTTATATACATATATGACAGCTCAGTAAAGTAGATATTAAAATTATTATGATCTTTATTTTGCATTTACTTAAACAGAAGCTGTCATAAACGAAGGACACTAGGTAGTCAAGTGTGGGAGGTAGAATTGAAACCTATTTACTGGATTCAAGTTTGTTGCTTTCCCCACTGTACTGTTAAGTAAATATTATTCTCTTCCTCATAAAATTTATTATGCAAATTAGAACATTATAAACTGCAGTCATGAAGACTGTGTATTCATACTACATTTCTTTGGATGCTGTATTCCTAATGACAGAAAATGCTTATAAACTGTCAACAAGGTTTGTTTCATTAGGATTAATTCAATGCACTTTTTAAAAGGACGTTTGCAGATTTTTCTCTGCCTGATAGTTGTAAATGGTCCTTACTAATATTATAGAATTGTTTGAAGGTTATTAAGGTGATTTCAAAGTGTATTAGTGCTTACCTCATGAATTTATAATTTCTTAGCTCTTACTAAGACAGTTTACCTTTGTGAGTGCAGATAAGTTCTTGATTATGGTAAATAATCCTTTGATGTTGTTATGAACACAGAGTTTGGTAACTCAGTGGATAACACAAAATTCTGCTGATGTAGCACTTTCTGTGAGTCAAGGAATAATAGCAGCTTTGGAAAATAAAATTCTCCAAACATCCTAATTATATAGGTACTCTAATTAAG
Organism: Myrmecobius fasciatus; assembly: GCA_023553655.1. Taxonomy (NCBI): domain Eukaryota; kingdom Metazoa; phylum Chordata; class Mammalia; order Dasyuromorphia; family Myrmecobiidae; genus Myrmecobius; species Myrmecobius fasciatus. Next base: position 786,306 of record JAJPUD010000064.1, read on the forward strand.
ATGTGAAATATTTAAGATCATTTTTATTCTTACTTTCTCTGTGTACCCTACCATTCTTTATTTTTTAAATTTCATTTCCTTTCAGTAAAACTGGTTTAAAAAGAAAAATTATGAAATGTCTCCATTCTCTTTCTCATTACTATTGCCATCACTACTACCACTGAACTACATGAGTTGTCTTCAGTTCACATTACAATATGATTTACTTGATTTTCTTTGCATTCCTACAACTTAATACCATGCTTGGTACATTGTCTTTAATATTTGTTGACTTACATTTATTATCTTATAAAATCCTCAAAATAGTTTATAGTACAAGGTCATTATCCTCATTTTCCAAAGGTGGAAATGGGTTCAAAAGATTAGGAATGAAAGTTTCCTAAATTCAGGCAAAAGAATTGTAGTTTTTCATCACTGCAAGGGACTTTAAAGATCATTCTCCCTAAGATTCTAACTTTTGATGAGGAAGCTAAGTGCCAGAAAGGTTAAGTAAGCTATTTGAAGTCATATAAATAATTAGTGCTGGTTGGGTTTTGAATCCAACTCATATGTGTGGTAACTTAATTATACCTTGGAGATGATTTTATGTATTCATATATATACATATACATACATAGATATATGTATACATATGCAGATACACAAATATATATGTATACATAGCTTTATTGCAGTTATCTGTGATATATATAACATATATGTAATATATACATTATACATGCACATATCTAATATCTGCATATATATACATATATACATATATACATATATATATATATTCATGTTCTTATACAGAGGTAAAGAAATTGAGAGCTAGGGAGGGAAGGGACAAAGTAAGTTTCAAGAGTTAAGATTTAAACTCAGGTTTCCTTATTCTTAACCTAGTATTCTTTCTACTCTATCACTTGGACTCCTTATCCAGTGGTTTAAAGAAATCTAGATATTGATAATATTATGTTTATCCTTTATGTGTCCTCAGGATATGTTAGCTACTAGTGGTCTGGTCTACTTCTCTTATTACCTAAAGCTTTCAAAAGTCTGGTTCAATAGATAGTCACTTTTGATTCAATTAAAAGGTGCTCTTGAGGGGATCTTGAGGTTTAGGTAATCTTGTTTAGTAATTCTTAAAGCATATTCCTGCTGATTGAGTTAGAGAATCAAACCTGTTCTCTCTTAAACTCAAGACAACTCAGTAAGGTAGATAGTAAATATAACACTATATCATAGATAATATGCATGCATACATTTTTGATGTTATATAACAATCTAGATTATTGACCTATTTTGGTTTACAAATTATTTAAATATTAATTTTAATATATCTTTCCATTTTTCTTTTCCCTATGTTTTTTTCTACTACATAATTTGCCCATCAGTTTTATTAATTTAATTTCACACATTGTCATGCATATATTATAAACAGTTAACTTGAATGGTAGCAAAAAAAAGATCTGCATTTAGTTTTCAAATCCATGTGAAAATATTCTAATAGAAGTACATCCTATGAGTGAATAAATATTATATGCCATTTTCCTTTTGAAAGTAACATTCTCCATGTTCTTTCTTTGACATGATGGAGAAATATCACTTCTTTTTACCCACAAGATTTAATATCCAAGGTAATTGAAATGCTCACACTTAGCTTGCCAAATATGATCAATGGTCATTAGGAAGTGGGAACTAGGCTGTCAATCATAAGAGTATATGTAGTAAGTATATTCCTTATCATATTGATGGGTGTTGTGGCCTACCACATTTCTTTTGTCAATATTGCAGTCTTGGTTGATTACCTTGGATTCAGGCTATAGAATGGAATTTATGGTTATTCTCATTGGAGCTCTGATCTTCATTTATTATCCCTTCCCTATTTTAGAATTCTTAAAAAATTAAAAGAAAATCTGAATTAAACAAACACCAAGAGTAAGGAATAATTGAGTTCAAATCTAGTCTCAAACATTGGGTATGTAACCCTGGGCAAATTAATGTAAAAAATGGGGATAATAATAAAAAATATATCTTGGAATCCGATGAGAAAATAATTGAAAAGCAATTAAAACACTACCAGAAAATAAATGTCTTTGTTGTTGTGGTAGTTATCATTGCTGTTGAGTAATTTAGTCATATCCAACTGTTAAGTGAATTTCCTAGAGTCACACAGCTAGTGAGTGTCTGAGGCTGGATTTGAACTCAGGTCTTTCTGACTCCAGCCCCAATATTCTGTCCACTGAGTCATTTAGCTACCATTGTTGTTATTATTATATAAATGTTAACTATTTTTAAACAGTAATTTCTTATTTATTGTTGTTATTCAGTCATGCCCCAATTTATGATCCCATTTGAGGGGGCAAAGATTGGAGGGGTTTTCTAATTCCTTCTGCAGTAGATTCAAGTAAAGTTAAATCATTTCCCAGGGTTACATAGTTAATAGGTATCTGAGGTCACACTTGAATTCAGTTCTTCATCTGAATGCTTCTTTATAAAGCACATAGCATGCACTGTTGCTTGATTCTCATAAGAACTTTTGAGGTAAATGATATTAGGATCTTAATTTTTTTATTAATTTAAAGCTTTTTATTTTCAAAACATATGCATGGACAATTTTTCAATCTTGACCCTTGTAAAACCTTGTGTTCCAATTTTTTCCCTCTTCTTCCCACTCCTCCCCCAGACATCAAGTAATCCAATATATGTTAAACATGGTAAAATATGTTACATCCAATATATGCATACATATTTATACAATTATCTTGCTACACAAGAAAAGTCAGATCAAAAAGGGAAAAATGAGAAAGAAAATAAAATGCAAACAAACAACAACAAAAAGAGTGAGAATGTTATATTGTTATCTACACTCAGTTCCCATACTTTTCTCTCTGGGTATAGATGGCTCTCATCATCACAAGGTCATTGGAACTGGTCTGAATCATCTCACTGTTGAAAAGAGTAACATCTATCAGAATTGATCACTGTATAAATCTTGTTGCCATGTACAATGATCTCGGGTTCTGCTCATTTCACTTAGCATCCATTGAATGGGCATACATTCAGTTTCTAGTTTCTAGGCATTACGAAAATGGTTACCACAAACATTTTTTTTAAATTTTATTTTATTTGCAAAACATATGTATGGGTAATTCTTCAACATTAACCCTTACATAGCTTTCTGTTACAGATTTTTCCCCCCCAACTCCCCACTCCTCCCCTAGATGGCAGAATACCCACTGTGTTATGTTAAAATATTTGGCAAATCGAAAATATGTATACATATTTCCAAACTTATCATTGATATGCAAGAAAAATCCTATCTACACAGAAGACATATCAGATAAAGGAAACACAATGTAAGCAAACATCAATGAAGAGTATGAGAATGTTATGTTGTGGTCCACATTTACATCTCTGGGTGTATATGGCTTTATTCACTGAACAATTGGAAGTGGTTTGAAACATTTCATTGTTGAAGAGAGCCATGTCCATCAGAATTGATCGTCATATAGTGTATTGTTGTTGCCGTGTATAATGATCTCCTGGTTCTGCTCATTTCACTCATCATCAGTTCATGCAAGTCTCTCCAGGCCTCTCTGAAATCGTCCTGCTGGTTGTTTCATACAGAACAATAATATTCCATAACATTCATATACCATAATTTGTTCAAGCCATTCTCCAATTGAAGGGCAGCTATTCAGTTTCCAGTTTCTAGCCACTACAAAAAGGGCTGCCACAAACATTCTTGCACATGTGGGGCCCTTTCCTTCCTTTATGATTTCTTTGGGATATAAGCCCAATAGGAATGCTGCTGGTTCAAAGGGTATGCACAGTTTGATAACTTTTTGAGCATAGCTCCAAATTGCTCTCCAGAATGGCTGGATCCGTTCACAGCTCCACCAACAATGCATCAGTGTCCCAGGCTTCCCACATCCCCTCCAACATTCATCATTAACTTTTCCAGTCATTTTAGCCAATCTGACAGGTGTGTAGTGGTACCTCAGGGTTGTCTTGATTTGCATTTCTCTAATCAATAGTGATTTGGAGTACCTTTTCATATGACTAGAAATAGTTTTAATTTCATCCTCTGAAAATTGTCTGTTCATATCCTTTGACCATTTATCAGTTGGAGAATGGCTTGAATTTTTATAAATATGAGACAATTCTCTATATATTTTAGAGATGAGACCTTTATCAGAACCCTTAAATGTAAAGATGATTTCCCAATTTATTGCTTCCCTCCTAATCTTGACTGCATTGGTTTTGTTTGTACAAAAACTTTTTAACTTAATATAGTCAAAGTTATCTATCTGGTGTTCAATTAAGAGTTCCAGTTCTTCTTTGGACATAAATTTATTCCCTCTCCATAGGTCTGAGAGGTAAACTATATTACGTTCCTCTAATTTACTTATAGTATCACTCTTTATATCCAGATCATGAACCCATTTAGATCTTATCTTGGTATGTGGTGTTAGATGTGGGTCAACCCTAATTTCTTCCACACTAGTTTCCAATTTTCCCAGCAGTTTTTGTCAAATAGTAAGTACTTATCCCAGAAGCTGGGGTCTTTGGGTTTATGAAAGACTAAATTGTTATAGTTATTTCCTAATTTGTCTTGTGATTCTATCCTATTCCATTGATCGACTACTCTATTTCTTAGTCAGTACCAAATGGTTTTGATGACTGCTGCTTTGTAATATAGTTTTAGATCTGGTACAGCAAGTCCACCATCATCAGCCTTTTTTTTTCATTAATTCTCTTGAAACTCTTGACCTTTTGTTCGTCCAAATGAATTTTGCTACTATTTTTTCTAGATCTGTAAGATAATTTCTTGGGAGTTTGGTATGGCACTAAATAAGTAAATTAGTTTGGGTAGTATTGTCATTTTTATTATATTCGCTTGGCCTACCCATGAGCATTTTAAGTTTTTCCAATTGAGTAGGTCTGATTTTATTTGTGTGGAAAGTGTTTTGTAGTTTAGTTCATATAGTTCCTAACTTTTCCTTGGCAGATTGATTCCCAAATATTTTATACTATCAACAGTTATTTTGAATGGAATTTCTTTTTGTATCTCTTGCTGCTGAACTTTGTTGGTAATATATAAAAATGCTGATGATTTATGTGGATTTATTTTAAATCGCAACTTTGCTAAAGTTCTGAATTGTTTCTAGTAATTTTTTAGTTGAGTCTCTAGGGTTCTCTGCATATATCATCATGTCATCTGCAAAGAGTGATAATTTGGTTTCCTCATTACCTACTCTAATTCCTTTAATCTCTTTTTCTTCTCTTACTGCCAAAGCTAACATTTCTAAGATAATATTAAATAATAATGGTGACAGTGGGCAGCCTTGTTTGACTCCTGATCTTATTGGGAATGGTTCTAGTTTGACTCCATTACATATGATGCTTGCTGAAGGTTTTAAGTAGATACTACTAATCATTTTAAGGAAAAGCCCATTTATT
>JAJPUD010000064.1:796753-809403 GCA_023553655.1 Myrmecobius fasciatus
TTGTAGTCCATGTGTTTGGTGGAGCCCTCACTCCCGAACCAGTTCGGAGGCTCAATTTGTCTGGATCCGAGGGAAGGTCTCAGGAGTTCACAGAGAATGCTGTCTGCAGTTTGCCATCTTGGCTCTTCCCCCCTACAAACATTTTTGCACATATGAGTCCCTTTCCCTCCTTTAAGATCTCTTTAGGATATAGGCCTAGCAGAAACACTGCTGGAACAAAGGGTATGCACAGTTTGGTTACTCTTTGAGCATAGTTCCAAATTTCTCTTCAGAGGTTGGATACATTCACAGTTCCGCCAACAATTTATCAGTGTCCCAGTTTTCCCCCATTCCCTCCCACATTCATCATTATCTTTTCTTGTCATCCCAGCCAATCTGAGAGGTGTGTAGTGGTACTTCAGAATTGTCTTCATTTGCATTTCGCTGATTAGTAGAAGTTCAAACTTCATTTGAAAATTGTCTGTTCATATCTTTTGACCATTTATTAATTAGAGAATGGCTATTCCTATAAATTTGAGTTAATTCACTATATATTTTAGAATGGAAACCTTTATCAGAACCTTTGAAAGTAAAAATGCTTTCCCAGTTTATTGCTTCCCTTCTAATCTTGCCTGCATTAGTGTTGTTTGTAGAAAAGCTTTTTAACTTAATATAATCAAAATTAACTATTTTGTGTTCAGTAATGAACTCCAGCTCTTTTTTGGCCACAGATTCCTTTCTTCTCCACCTATCTGAGAGGTAAACTATCCTTTGTTCTTCTAATTTGTTTATAATATCACTTTTTATGTCTAGATCATTTATATTGATATAGGGTGTTAGGTGTGGGTCAGTGTCTATTTTCTGCCATACTAATTTCCAGTTTTCCCAGTTTTTGTCAAATAGTGACTTTTTATCCCCAAAGCTGGGTTCTTTGGGTTTGTCAAACACTAGATTATCATAGTTGTTGGCTATTTTGTCCTGTGTTCCTAACCTATTTCACTAATCCACTACTCTATTTCTTAATTAATACCAAATTTTTTGATGACCATTGCTTTATAAATATAGCTTTAGATTTGGCATAGTTAGGCCACCTTCATTTGCATTTTTTTCATTAATTCCCTTGACATTCTGGACCTTTTGTTCTTTCAGATGAATTTTGTTGTTATTTCTTCTAGAACTATAAAATTGTTTCTTGGGAATTTGCTTGGTATGGCACTAAATAAGTAAATTAATTTAGTTAGTACTGTCATTTTTATTATATTCACTTGGCCTACCTATGAGCACTTGATATTTTTTTAATTGATTAGATCTGACTTATTTGTGTGGTTTGTAGTTGTGTCCATATAGTTCCTGACTTTGCCTTGGAAGATAGACTCCTAAATATTTTATTATTATTGATAGTTATTTTAAATGGAATTTCTCTTTGTTTCTCTTGATATTGGACTTTGTTGATAATATAGAAAAATGCTGATGATTTATGTGAATTTGTTTTGTATCCTGCAACTTTACTAAGTTGCAAATTGTTTCTAGTAGTTTGTTAGTTGAGTCTCTAGGATTCTCTAAGTATACCATCATATCATCTGCAAAGAGTGATAATTTGGTTTCCTCATTGCCTACTCTAATTCCTTTAATCTCTTTTTCTTCTCTTACTGCCAAAGCTAACATTTCTAATACAATGATTAGTAATGGTGACAGTGGGCAGCCTTGTTTCATTCCTGATTTTATTTGGAATGGTTTTAATTTTTCTCCATTACATATGGCATTTGCAGATAGTTTTATTTTTATTTATTTATTTTTTAAATTAAACTTTTTATTTACAATACATATGCATCATAGATCAATTCTGATGGACATGGTTCTCTACAACAATGAGGTGATTCAAACTAATTCCTGTTGTTCATTGATGAAGAAAATCATATACATCCAGAGACAGGTCTGTGGGAACTGAGTGTGGGCCACAACATAGCATTTTAGTGCTTTCTGTGATGTTTGCTTGCATTTTGTTTTCCTTCTTAGGTTTTTTTTTTTTCTCTTTCTAGATATGACTTTTCTTGTGCAGCGAGATAACTGTATAGATATGTACACATATATTGGACTTATCATATATTTTAACTTATTTAACATGTATTAGATTACTTGCCATCTAGGGGCAGGGGTGGGGGTATGGAGGAAAAAATTTGGAACAGAAAATTTTGCAAAGGTCAGTGTAGAAAAATTACTCAGATGTTCTGTAAATAAAAAGCTTTAATAAATAAAACAAAACAAACAATAACAAAAAAAGAATTGAGCATCATATAATCTTGTTGTTGCCGCCTATAATGATGTTCTGGTTCTGCTCATTTCACTTAGCATCAGTTCATGTAAGTCTCTTCAGTCCCCTCTGAAATCTTCCTGCTGGTCATTTCTTACAGAACAATAATATTCCATAACATTCATATGCCATAATTTATTTAGCTATTTTCCAATTGATGGGCATCCATTCAGTTTCTAGTCATTACAAACAGGACTGCCAGAAACATTTTTGCACATATGGGTCCCTTTCCTTCCTTTAAGATTTCTTTGGGATATAAGCCCAGTAGAAACGCGGCTGGGTCAAAGGGAATGCACAGTTTGATAACTTTTTGAGCATAGTTTCAAATTGCTCTCCAGAATGGTTGGATCTGTTCACAGTTCCACCAACAATGTTTCAGTGTCCCAGGTTTCCCACATCCTCTCCAACATTCCTCATTGTCTTTTCTTGTTATCTTACCAATCTGACAAGTGTGTAGTGGTATCTCAGAGTTGTCTTAATTTGCATTTCTCTGATCAGTAGTGATTTGGAGCACCTTTTGATATGATTAGAAAGTTTCAATTTCTTCATCTGAAAATTGTTTATATCCTTTGACCATTTATCAGTTGGAGAATGGCTTGAATTCTTACAAAGTTGAGTTAATTCTCTATATGTTTTAGAAATCAGGCCTTTATCAGAATCTTTGAATGTAAAAATGTTTTCCCAGTTTATTGCTTCCCTTCTAATCTTATCTGCATACGTTTTGTTTGTATAAAAACTTTTTAACTTTAATATAGTCAAAATTATCTATCTGATGTTCAATTAAGAATTCCAGTTCTTTGGACATAAATTTATTCCATCTCCACAGGTCTAAGGGGTAAACTATACTGTGTTCCTCTAACTTGCTTATAATATCACTCTTTATATCCAAATCATGAACCCATTTAAATCTTATCTTGGTATGTAGTGTTAGGTGTGGGTCAAGCCCTAATTTCTTCCACACTAGTTTGCAATTTTCCCAGCAGTTTTTGTCAAATAGTGAATTCTTATCCCAAAAGGTGGGGTCTTTGGGTTTGTCAAACACTAAATTACGATAGTCATCGACTATTTTGTCCTGTGATCTTATCCTATTCCACTGATCAACTGCTCTATTTCTTAGCCAGTACCAAATGGTTTTGATGACCACTGCTTTATGTTATAATTTTAGATCTGGTACAGCTAGGCCACCTTCATTTGCTTTCTTTTTTTCATTAATTCCTTTGAAATTCTTGACCTTTTGTTCTTCCAGATGAGTTTTGTTGTTATTTTTTTCTAGGTCAGTGAAATAGTTTCTTTGGAGTCTGATTCTCTTTAAACCAAATATGTCTAATATTTTCTCTTTGAGCCAACTCTGATGTAAGATTCACAGTGTTCATCTCCGTTCCTTCTTTCCCTCAAATATAATAGGTTTCCTTTGCCTCTTTTTGAGATGTAATTTCTCTCATTTTACCTTCACTTTTCCCTTTTTCTGGTACAATTCCCTTTTCTCCTCTAGTTTCTTTTTTATATTATAATAGCAAAATCAAATTATACATGGACTTTCTATGTATACCTATAACAGAAATACAGTTCTTAAGAGTTCTTTTTACCTTTTTATGCTTATCTTGAGATCTATATTTGGAAGTCAGATTTTTTTGTTTAACTCTGGTTTTTTTCATTAGAAATAAATGGAATTCACCTATTTCATTGTCTGTCCATCTTCTTCCCTGGAATAAAATGCTCAGTTTAGCAGGGTAGTTTATTTTTGGCTGCATTCCAAGTTCCTTTGCCTTTTGGAATATCAGATTCCAGGCCCTGTGATACTTTAAGGTGGAAGCTACTAGGTCCTGCTTAATCCTTATTGTGGCTCCTCGGTATTTGATTTTTTTTTTTTTTTCCTGGCTGCTTGTAATATTTTTTCCTTGGTCTGATAGTTCTGAAATTAAGCCATGATATTCTTTGGAGTTTTAATTTGGGGGTCTCTTTCAGGAGGTGTTCCGTGAATTCTTTCAATGGCTATTTTACCTTCTGATTCTAGGAGATTCAGGCAGTTATCTTTGATGATTTCCTGACAAAATAGTGTCTAGGCTCTTTTTTTCTTCATGGTTTTCAGGAAGTCAAATAATCCTTAGATTGTCTCTCCTAGATCTATTTTCTAGGTCATTTGTTTTTCCAAGTAGGTATTTTACTTTTTTTTTCCTTTTTTTTTTTTTTTTTCCATTTTTGGGTTTTGCTTTACTGATTCTTGATGTCTCATTGAGTCATTCATTTACATTTGTTCAGTTCTGATTTTCAGTGAATTATTTTCTTCATTTACTTTTTTTTTGGTATTTGCCCAACTGAATTTTTAAATGAATTGTTTTGTTCTAAGAATTTTTTTTTCCATTTCATAAATTTTGTTTTAATTTTCTTTTTCCATTTCACAAATTCTGTTTTTTGGGAAGTTGTTTTCTCTTTCCATTTTATCAACTCTTATTTTTTAAGGAGTTACATGCTTCCATTTCACTGTGTATTTTGTAATGAATTTTCTTCAGAAAATTTCTGTGTTTTCTTTTCTAAACCCTTTTGTAAAGTTCTCATTTCCTTTCCCCATTTTTCATCCAACTGCCTTTTAAGATCTTTTATAATTTCTTCTAGGAGAGCCTTGTGTGATGGTGATCAATTTATATCACCCTTTGGGACTTCATCTGAAGAAGATCTGCTTTCATTCTCCTCAGGGTTTGAAATCTGTTCTCTTTCACCATTTAAAAAAACAAACAAATAAACAAACAAAAACTATATGTGGTCAGAGCTCTTTTTGCTTGTGTTTTTTTTTTTTTGTGTGTGTGTGTTTGTTTTGTTTTGTTTTTTAAAGTTGAGATCTGCTTTTAGGGCAAGGGAGGCTATCCACGTTTCCTCTACAAATGGCAGTGGCTACACTGGGTTAGTGCTGGCTTTGCTGAGTCAGTGCTTACTGACTTCAGGTGCTGGGTGGCCATGCCCCAGGTCATGTGAAATTTTGGTGTTTTGGGATTCACTATTTACCTTTTCTGTTGGTGTTGGATGTTGTATAACTTCTCTGCTGATATACTGGCTTGCAGCCAGGACAGAACAGCCAACACTGCTGGAGATTCCTCCCCATAAATTTTCTGCCATGTGGAGCCCCCATCACCCTGGGTCTGTGCTGCCTGCACTGACATCTGTGCTAGGTCTGCTTGCTCTAGGCCCACCTCCCTCCATGCCCGATTCAAACAGACCTTTTCTGCCGATCTTTGAAATTATCTTCTTCTGGTAATTTGTTACACTTTCAATATTCATGGATTCTGCCAGTCCAGAACTAATTCAGAGCCTGGATGTGATAGTTAGTCTGAGGGTTTTGGGAGAAAGTCAGAAAGAAATGTGTGCCCTCTCCACCATCTTGGCTCTGTTCCCCCCATCCCCATCTTTCTAATTTTCAATGAATTTATTATTTGAGTAGTTTTAATATTCAGTTCTTAGCTATTTATTATTTTCTAGCTTTTTACTACAATGCTTTTTTTTAAACTTAATTTTATTTCTAGCTTCATAGCATCTAGCTACTCTTCTAATCCTTATGTTCATTTCCATCCCCTTGAATTTCTTCTTCAAGGTTTACCCTTTTTCTGTCTTCAGAGAGTTTGGTCCCTTCTTTTTAAGTAGATCTACAGAATCATTTACTAATCTGTGATTTTGTGTCAGTAGCAACCTGGGGTTTTAAGGTCAATTATCAAACAGGGCTTGCCTACCCTATTCGAGAAAAAGGAAAATAGTGGTTGCTACTGGCTTTCATCTGTCCTCATGTGTCTTAACTCAAAGAATGCCAGGCTTTATTGTCTCTAGTCCTAGGAGTGTGATCACTCATTTCAAGAGAGGATGCTGTTTCTTTCACCTCAAAGCTCCCCAGGTCAGGCTCTTGTTGCAGATTTCTTGTCTTTTTACCTGAGTTGGTAATTTCTTTATTTATGGAGCTCTTCTTCTAGTTTCCTAGGCTTTGGGTTGTATTTTCAATGCAGCCCTTTTCTAGATGAAACAACATGTTACTTTCTTCATTGGTTTTGTGATCATTAATTAATCTGTTGATCTTTTTAGGTTATTCCTATAGAGTATGCTTCACCTGACTTTTCACCTGACCATCTTAATTGGAATTTTCCACCCTTGAGTTTCTAAAGCACGAGTTACAGTAACTCCCTTCTTATCATAAATTCACAAAATCAGGATTTTTTGGACCTAGAAGGTTCAAAGCTTCTCTACTTTAATCTCTGGAGTGAGTCAGGAACTTCCTGTCCTAAGTGCTGATATTCCTTTTATTTAATGAAAAATATTAGCTAGAAATGATCTTTATTTGATAATTAAGATTTTTGGATGTGAAATTATTTTTGCCCAGAAAAGTCAGAGAATCATAATTCTGAATTGCAATGTGACTTCGCAAACCATATAGTCCAACCTCCTAGTTTTTCAGATGAGGACACTGAAGAACAGGGAGGTTGATTATTTTTGCTCAAGGTAACAATAGTAGTATATGGCAGAGGTTGGATTTAAAGTCAGTTCTACTCTAATTCTTGTTTTAAAAACATGAATTGTTCTATCACAATTGATATAGGGAACAATTAGAGTATAACATTAATTTTGTATTTCCTTACATGTGATATTGTCCATGAGAAATAGTATGAATTTACAAAACTGCCCCACTTCATAATAATTTATAAGCTGCAGCCTAAAGATATTCACTTCCCCAAGCAAATTTTGGTCTTTTCTAAAATAAAGTGACTATTTTCTATGTATCTTCTGTTGTAGGATCTATCAACAGAAGATGGCTAGTCCTTATTTCTTCCTGTTTCAGCCATGACTTTGTCACTAGGAAAGCTATGTTTGTATCCCTAGGTTTTCTAAAAATTAGTTTCTGTCATCAAGAAATTTACTTTCTAATCTAGGAGATAATATGTAAGTACTTATATATAGTGAAAATGGAAGATAGATAATCTAAGAGGAAGATTGTAGGAATCATAAGGGTGGATGAGAAAAGCCTAAGCTAAGATCAGATTTGAGCTGAGTCTTCAAGAAGCCAGGAGATAAGAAGTGAGGAGGATGAACATTTCTGGCACAAGAGGCACTCATTGCAAATGCATGTGGTCTGGAAATAGAGCATCAAAGAGCACAAAATAATGTAGTGTCACCACATTGTAAACTATGTGAAAGAGTACAAAGTGTAAGAATGTTAGAAAGAAAGGAAAGGGCCAAATTGTAATAAACTTTATATGCCCAATAGATAATTTTATATATATTGTCTTGGAGATAATGGAGATCCATTGGAGTTTATCATGTGTGTGTGTGTGTGTGTGTGTGTGTATCTATATTATCTCTATATACATACATACATACATACATACATACATACATACATATACACACACATATATATGGGGATGGGGATGCTCAGAAGATATAGAAAGATATCTTTGGCAGGTAAATAAATGGAAGATGAATTGAAGTAGGGAAGGGACTTGAGGCAGGGAGAACAACCAGAAATCTGAGTCAGGAGTCCAGGAATGAAGTGAAGAAGACCTGGGCAATGTGGTGATTTTGTCAAAGCAGAGAAAGTGTTCTTGGTGTTGTGAAGGTAGAAACAGTTGGACCTGGCAACTGATTGGATTTGTGGAGTGAGAGAGTGAAGAGTTAAGAATGACACCTAGTTTTTGAGCTTTAGAGCCAGAAAGGATGGTTTTACCCTCATCGGTAGTAAAGTAAAATAGGAGTATTTTAGGGGAGAAAGAATGAGCTGTTTTACATATGTCGAGTTTAAGATACTATATATCTAGTTAAAGATGTCCAATAGGCATTTGGAGATGAGAAACTCAATTAGGAGAGAAGTTAGAACTGAACAAATTGAGCTGCAAATCATATGTAGAGATAATAATGGAATTATTGGAAGTGATGATGTCCCCAAATGACACCAAGTGATGATTTTATATCAACAAAGGAGAACACAGTGCTCAAGACAGACTTGGGAGGAACCTGAACAATTAAATTGGTGTAGCTTCAATTACATTGTTTTGTCATTTGAGAAATTAAAAAAACTCTCCTTGCCTAAATCCCAGAAATGTTGTAAGAAAGCCCCCATAAGCTATGAAGTACTATATAGTGGTAACTTCCTTTTATATAATGTATTAAAGGATTGTAATATGTTTTTCTCTGAAAAACTCTGATATTCAGATTTTATAAGAGCTTATTGTTACTTTTATTATTATATATGAACAGACTTAGGTGATCTCTTGACTTTACCCTCCTTTCCATTGATCTTGATATTTCCTCATTGAAAATTTACATGTATAAGTAACATTTAAAATCAATAATGCAAATTAAGGAAGACTTTGAGCTTCTAGCCTCATGAGATAAAGACAAGTTGATAAGGAATCTGGAAGTGAGTGGATATAAATTTTTAATGAAAATGAAAAGAATGACCTCTTCCTTAAATCTGAGCATGCTGCTGGCTTTTTATCTGGGGAAGTATGTATGACAGCATCCTTGGTCAAGTCTCCATTGACACTATCATATTCATAACTTTAGACCAGAAAAACAAATGAGAATGTATATATAGCCCCGTTGAAATTTTGAACTTATCTGAAAGGTATTTCCATAAGAACTTTGGACTAATTAATAGCTACTTTGAGGAAGTATAATGTTCTCCAGTAATGAAAAGACTGAATGTGGTACCACAGGGGAATTTTGGATGTAGATCTGGCTTTTTTTTTTTTTTTTTAATTTTAGAACTACTGTTAGTGTTGGCATCATTAATAATGATTTTATTTTTGAAAGTATAATGTACTGTATTTTATTTTATTTCTGAGCATTGAAGTTTTGAAGTAATGCATATTATTATTATAGTAATTTAGAGGAAGGCAGTCAGGATAGAGGGAACTCCATGTCATATGAGAATTATTTGAAAGAAGTCAGCATTTTTTATCCTGTAGAAGTTAAGACTTGTGTCTGATTGGTATCTTGAAGGAAATTGAGGGAGTCAGAGAAAATAATCTCTAAGTACACTTCCCACCCTAAATGTTAGGAGACTGCTTTTTATTGGCCCTAGGGGGCCAAACTTAGATCTGTGTGTGTAACTTCTAGGGAGGTCAACTCACATGAGATAGCTCTTACTATTTAGAATAGTTAAAAATGGAATGTGCTTTAAAGATGCTTTCTTGGTTCATACTATATTCCTCATCATTGCAAATCTCTAGATAATGAATGAATGAATGAATGAATGCAAAACCATTTGTTGTGTTTACTTTGTGCCAAACACTGAGAATGCAAATATAAATACAAATACATTCTAATAAAGGAAATAATTTACAAGGGAGAGTTTTGGTGGGGTGAAGCATTATACTTTGGAAAGTTGCTAGTATAGTGAATAGGACAATGGGGTTGACAAATCCAATTCATAAACACTTCACTTAAGTGTTGAAAGAAATATTTCTGAGGTCCTTTTCCTCCACTTTTTTTTTCTTTTCCTCCACTTTTAAGATTATATCATATTATGATTATACCATAACTAATCAGTAAATAGTTTTCCCACTCATTGAGGTGTAAAGAAAAGTACTCCTCCTTCTTTGGTCTATTGACTGGATTCCTGGCAATTGTAGCCTTTCTGTTGGAATTGTTTAGGGATTTCCTAAAACTTTTTAGTGTTTAAGCAGTCTTGTTATACTCATTGCAGTGGTTTTTAAGATTTTTTTTATTATGATCCCAATCAAAAAATTATTTTAATCATATATAAATTATACATATATATATCATGGTTAATAATTATATACATTATATAAAGCAAAAATTAAAATCTAAGATCAAAATGAAATGATATTTGATCTTAGCATGGATAGGAAGCTAATACGGTTTATGGATTAGGAGAGAAAAATAGTCCATATTAAACTTTAGGAAAATTATTTTAACAGTTGTGCAGATGATGAATTGGAATAGAGAGATTAATTGGGAAATTATTATTAAAGTAAACAAGGCAGAACAGTGTTTGAAAGCCTGTTCATAATGGTACTGATAGAGAAAGTAGAGAAAAGGGAATAGTTGTTTTGGAGGAAAAAATGAAGATTTGACCATAGATTGGATATCTGACATGAGGGTGAAAAAATAGATAAGGATTTTTCTGAATTTGTGAACCTGGTTGACCAGAAGAATAGTTATATTTTTTTTGAATATTTTGAAAGAGAGATGCATTTGGGAAGAACAATAATGTAATGGGTTGGTGTTGCAAGGAGAAAGGTAATGTAGTGGGGTCGATGATGCAAGTGACAATCTAGGTATACCTATTCAATCTGACCACCTTACTGTGTTCCATTAAAAAGAAATGAGTTTGGCACAGCAGTACTTCGGGCTTCAAATCACTGGTCACTCCCTCAGAGCATAGAGCCTCTCTGCAAAGGTATATCTACTGTCATGAAGAAAGAGGAGCTAAGAATTCCCATTTACTCCTATGAAGCTATTGCAATAAATACTTGGGTAGCTCACAAAGTAGATAAGAATATTGGGAGTTTGTAGGGTGACAAAATGTATGAAGATATGGGTTATTGTGTTTCTGTTGTAAATAAGCCCCATGTTTGGCTATTGTGGAGGAGAAAAAATGTTGATCCATTTTTCCATATACTAATTGGTTGATCAGACCAGCGCACCCATTTTGAAAACCACCCTGCATAAGTATGAGAAGCTGGCTATAGACAATGAAACCTTCCTGTGCAGAAATACAGATGTCACCTTCAGCCAAGTTAACAGCCAATTAAGTGTGAAGAGGCTTGTCAATCACAGAAACTTAGAAAAACTACCTACCAAATTGTGTAGGGACTGCCTGTGCAGGTATTAAAAAAGCTTCCTGAAATGCTAGCATGCTATGTGAGAGGTCTTGCAGGAGCAAAAAAGCAAAAGAAGTCATGGTCCCTTCAAGTAAGGAGCTTATCAAGTAGTTAGGAGGACAGGTGGAAATAATTAAAATTAAATTATAATACTAAGTGTCTTCAAAATCCCTTATAATCTCTAGAGATTTCCAAATATATTATCACTGCTATTATTCTGGGAGAAAAAGAGTTCTATTATTTCATCACTATCAACAACCAAGAAGTGGTATCATATACTCTATTGTACAGAGACTCATCTTCATCGTAAATGGGATGAAAATGCAAAGGTTACATTTAGCAGGAAACAAGTAAAAATAATATGTGCATGTTTAACAACATTAGAGAAGAAAATAGGAGATGGCAAGAATCTCAGTCCTTTTGTAGAGTGGTTTTTCAGCAAATGAATTAAAGGAGGGAACAAATTAGAGACAGAGGAACCAGGTAAGAAGCTATTGCAGTTATCTAGACTGGAGATGATTAGGTTTTGTTAAACCTAAGATGGTAAAATGGGAATGGAAAAACAAAAGATATGAATATCAGTGGAATTTTCAATAAATAAATAGGTCTTTGGGATAGATTGGATATATTATAATGAAGGGGAAAGAGATAGAGAGGCAGAGAGACAAAGAGGCAGACACAGAGACAAAGAAAACAAGATTTAGATTGAAACGCCTGAAATCAAATCTTAGCTCTTTTACTTAAAATACATTTGGCCTTGGGCAAGTCCCATTATTTCTGTTCTTCATTTTCTTCATTTGTAGAATAAGAGGGTCAGATTAGATGTTATCCTGCTCTAAATCTTTTGATCCTAGAAGGAGAAGATAACTCCAGTATTGTCTGTGATTCTAGAAGATTGGTGGTACCTCTGAGAGAAATGGAATATTTAGCCTAGGAAACTAGTGGAATGGACAGAGAGTAGGAAGAGGCATACTGGTGTTATGGAGTTAGCATAGAGTATAATAATAAACAGAATCTAGCTCTGCCTGCTTTTGCCACTAACAGCCTGTGTAATCTTAGAGAAATCCTTTTCCCTTTTTGTGCATCAGTTTCCTCTCCTATAAAATCAGTGGTTTGCTGTAAGATAATCACTTCTGTCTTATCTAATTATAAAATTCCATAATTCTACAAGTTTTTGCCATTAGTTTTCTCCTTTCCAAAATACTTAGAGTACTATGATTAAAGCAACTTTCTTTTTTCCTGTCTTGGTTTGTTTGTTTGTTTTTGAGAAAAATGTAATGGGAAAAACAGAACATGAAATAACAAATTCACTACAAATATACAAATCCAGTAGGACAACTCTTAATAATGACATGCAAATCTATAAAAAAAATGACATCTATATAATGAAAATAGAATCTTTAACAACAGTCCTAAAATATAAGGTACACAATTATTCCTGAAAAGAGGATTGCAATTGATTAACTGTCTTAGGCCCTGTGGGGCCTGCTTTGGCAAGAAGCTTTGTAGAATTCTCATCTACTTGGGGGGGGGGGGGA
>JAJPUD010000064.1:814403-873070 GCA_023553655.1 Myrmecobius fasciatus
TTCCTTCCTTCCTTCCTTCCTTCCTTCCTTCCTTCCTTCCTTCTTTCTTTCTTTCTTTCTTGTTGGGGTTAGGTGACTTGCCTAGGATCACACAGCTGGAACGTGTTAAGTGTCTGAGACCAGATTTGAATTCAGGTCTTCCTGACTTCAGGGCTGGTGCTCTATCCACTGCGCCACCTAGCTGCCCCTTAAATAGTATTTTTTAAAGAAAGAAAATAAAATTGGCATAACTGATCAAAAAACACTAAAGAAGTTGGAAAGTATATGCAATGTGTAACACCTGTGACCCTCCCAACTCCCTAAAGGGAAAGATTAAAGGGTCTTCTCATTTCTCTTTATTTGAGTTCTGCTTGTCCTTTGTAATTATGTAAAATGTATTTTTGATTTTTTTTGATGTGTTTGTATTCTTTCCATTTACATTGTCGTAGTTACTGTGTATGTTGTGTTCTTGGCTCTGCTTACTTTACTCTGAATCAGTATATGTAGATCTTTCCATGTATCTTTGTATTCATCTTAACACGTGATTTCTCACAGCACCATTATCCTCATGTACAGCAGTTTAGTCTTTCCCAATTGATGGGCATCCACTTTGTTGTGAATTCTTAACTACCACCAAATATACTAAATATTTTGGAATATATGAGGACTTCTTATCACTGACTTGGGTATAATAATAAAGTCTCTGGTTCTTCAAAGCTCCTTTATTACTCACATGCTTCTTTTAGAAATAATGGTCTATCATGTTAATATCACTGAATGAAATGAGGGTTTTTTTGAGTATGGAATACACATGGGCATATTTGTAGGAAGTAGAGAAATAGTCAATAGAAAGAGAAAGACTGAAAATGTGTGAGTATAGTGATAGTGGTAGCAATGTTGGAGAAGATGGGATGAAATGGGATCATATGAAGGAGTGGTTTCCCTTGGTAAAGAGAAGGGACCTATTTGTATAAAACAGAAGTGAAAGGAGATAGAACCCGAAGGCATTTGGGTGCAATGAGATGAGGAGAGGAGAAGGAATTCTCAGGAAATGACTTCAAGTTTCTTAATGAAATGAGACAATATTCTGAGCTGGAGGAGGGAGAAGGGGAGTTATGGGAGATCTCAGGAGTTATGAAAAGGTCTGGAAAAAGCTGTGGTAAGTAGAATAATGAGTTGATTAGGGAGGTTTAAAAGAATTGTCTTACTGCAGTGAAGGCCCCGTTTAGATTATTTAACATAACTTTGTTGTGGATGTACTCAGCATGGTTTCATGATTTTTTTTTACAGATTTATTAAGGGGCATGTGAGTAGGAGTAAAACAGTAGATGGTAAAAGTAATCCAGTGCTGAGACTTTGGAAGGAATGATTAACAATATGATAAGGGGATAAGGGTTTAATGGGTTTATTAAGGGATCCTGATGGGGATGGGAAAGAAATATAGGATAGTGCAATCATGATAGTATCTACCATAAGTACTGGAGGTGTTGGAGGTCTCTAAGGGAAAAAAAAGGAAAGAGTTGTAGTTGCAAGGCAGAGGGAGTAGAATGACAATAAATATATGATCAAATAAAAGAATTTCACAGTTCATGAGCATTGATGCTTAGCAATTGTTCATGATGAAGAGATCTAGAATATGATCATATTTATGTGTAGCTGTATTGGATCGGAAGAGTAGATCATGGAAATGAGGAATTTGAAGAATTGCGGGGTAGTTGAAGCAATATCGAAATGTACATAGAAATATCCTAATATGAAAGCTGAAATTGTAGGGGATCTTGGATATGGATAAATAATAGCACTGCAATCCTGATTGAGTGATAAATATGTTTCTCAAAAGATATTGGAGCCTAGAATCTAGAGAGGGCTCTGGGGAACAGAGTATTCCAATTTCCCAATCCCAACTAGTGATGCAGTATTTACAGGAAGTTGTGTCATCAGGAGGGAACCAAATCTCATTGATATCTCAATAATAGGAATGAAAAAGCAAAACATTTAAAATGAAATCTAGTTTATTACCTATGGTACAGGCGGGGCAGGAGGTTGGGTGTATTGAGGAAGCTATGAATAATGGATCATTTCTGTTGTATTTGTTCACTTATTTCAGTCCTCTACAACTCTTTGTGACCTCATATGAAGTTTGTCATTTTCTCCCAGCTCTTTTTACAGATAAAGAACTGAGGTAAAAAAAGATTAAGTGACTGGCCCAGGTTCATGCAACTAGTGTCTGAGGCTAGATTTGAACTCTGGAGATAGTCCTCTTGACTTCAGGCCTAGTATTCTATCCATTGCCACCTGTCTGCCTCATATTCCAGATCCTTCTTGACCAGGGAGGATTAGAGAAGTAAAAGAATTTTATGGAGGAATCAAGAATGCAGTTGTTCTTGCTATGTGGAAGGCACCAAATTAAGTTGCTAAGGATCCAAGACTGAGAAATAATATAGTTCCTGATCATTAGAATCTTCTTATCTAGTGAAGGTCATAGGGAACAAAATATACATACAAATAAGAATACTCCTTGGGCAAAAGATGATCTAGTCAAAGTGCTGCAAGATAACAGAAAGGGAGAGGCCATTATCAATTTGGGGAAACAGCAGAATACTTGTAGAGAATATGATATCTGAGATAGACTCAGAGGAAGAGAAAAATTTTAACAAGATTTAATATAGAGGAAGCATATTCTTAACATTAGAGATATTATGCTCAATTATCCAGAGATGGTAGATATAAGGAAGACATTGAGGAACATCTGATATTTTCATTTGAGTGGGGGACATAATGAACTTAGGAAATAATGTGAAAATATTGGAAAGAGATTGAACCAGACTGTGGAGTGAGTACCTTAATCATTAGACTAAGTTTTTATTTACCCTATAATTAATAGGAACTCATGGAATGTTTGTAAGGAGGAGATTCCCATGACAAGACAGTTGAATTAGGAAGATTATTTTGACAGAGATATGTCATTGAAGTGGGTAAAGCTCAGGGGAAGGTCAGTTATGAAACTACTATACCAGTCTAGCCAGGGAGGCCCTGGACTAAGATTGTATTTGGACCATGAAGGACTTAAAGACCACCTCCAAGCTTTTGTCCATTGTTGACTGGAATGATTTGCATGTTTTCCTTTTTTTTTTTTTTTTTTTTAATTCCTCCTGGATTCCATCTACTTGATAATGTATCCACAACTTGGAAAATCATCAAGTAGCTGGTTCCCTCCTGAAATTCCTTTTTATTTGCCTGAATATGTGTTAGAATATAAGCTTCTTTGGGCACTGTTTTACTTCTGTTTTTGTATCTACAGGGTCTATCATAATGCTTGGCACAAAGATGGCATTACATAAATACTTGTTAAGTGGAAAATGAGTTTTTTAAAATGTAATTATGACCTCCAGATTCCTGGATGATACCAACCTCTTTTTATGGGTTTAAACCCTCAAATTCTATTGCCAGCTGAGATCATAAGGGATATGAAATTTCCTAGGAACAAAATCTCTCTAACTAAAATGCCTCCTTTAGGGATCTTAGGAATGCTGATGATAATACAACAGATCTGACCTTATTTTCTTATTCTCCAATAAAAGTTTAGCCTTGCCTTTACACAGAGGAGAATTGTGAAATTCTCTAGTTTAAAGAGAACCTCAGAGAACATCTAATTCAATCCATATCTTAGCAAAGTTGCTTGCCACAATATTTTTAACAAGCTATCATCCAGCTTCTGTTTGCCAGGGACTTCATTACCTTTGGAGGTATCCTAACATTGGATATCTTCCCTTATTAGGATTTTCTTTCCTTCCTTTAAGCTTAAATCTTACCCGTATGCCTTTCCCTCAAACACATAGGCTAATATGGAGAAACCACACACACACAAACACACACCCCTACATATTTCTATTGTATCTAATTCTTCCTTCCAAGACTTATAAAAGGATTTTTCAAAGAACCAGTATTCTAAGGAGAGGTAGGATGTCAAACAAGTTGAGATGTGGGTGATAGTCTTCCAAGTATAGGCCACCATGGAACTGTCATTGTATATTCAAGAAAGTCCCCAAGGTTTTCTGGCAAATATTATTCTCATTCCCACAGGTTACATTAAGTTGTCCCAAATTTATTTCCTTTTAATGATTTGTTTGGGTATTGTTAGAACTATTTAAGTTCTTATACAGGACTATCTTACTTGAATATTTTCTAATCTGCTTCACAAAATGCTGGTACTTTTACTTACGGTAGTAAAAAGATCTTCAAAAAAGATGAAGCACATTTCTTAGCTGGGTTGAGGATTTTTACCATGTTTTCATTATTTCAATTAAGATGTCATAATAGATATCTTTTACATGTCGTTACACTGCCAGGAATATCATGTTGAAAAAAATTTTTTTATGTCACAGGTGGGTCTAATTACCCTTGATTAATGCACTATAAAACTTGATAGAATATATATACTACATGGAACAATTAAATAAACCAGAATCATATGTTATTCTCAGCACCATATCCCAAAGCTGCAAGATCATTGGGATGGTTCATGTTGCATGTAGCATGATTTGACTCCAGGTTAGCTGCTCCACAACCCATTGTTTAATATAGTGAGTTATGAGGCATAGAGAAAGCTAGGCTTGCACCACTGACTTAATAATCTGGTAACTTGGCAGCCACTAATTTGGAAGGGCCTTCATTATCAAAGGCCCTGTCTTTATCTAAAATTTATTAGTAGATTTCAAACCTGCTCGCCAGCTCACTAATGGAAGCCATTTGAATCAATTGTCTCAGATAATTTAAACAGTATTTCAATGTATATTGTTGAACCAGAAAGGATTTGCAGCTGGTAGTTAGTTAATTATGTATTATCCTTTTCATAAATACTTTCCCATTCCAAAATACCTGAAAAATGCTTAAACAATTTAAAAAGTATGTTAAAATGGCTAATTTGAAAAAAGTCACAGTATTAGTCAGTTGTGAAATATTTATCTATCAGGATGATTGTTGTTTTGGGATATATTTTTCCCATCTTTCATCTGATTTTTTTTTTTTTCGTATGTGTTTGTACTTGCTTGTGCATGTGCATGCACATGTGTGATATTTTAAATAACAAATTAAGTGCTGCTTTTATCTTAACTAATTCCATTCAACAGAAATTATATGTACCATACCAGGGATCTGACATTTCTCACCAACTAGTGTAAACAAACAAAAAATACACCTAATTTAACAAATACTTTTATCTACATTTGTGTTCTCTAAGGGACTTAAGGGAAAGTTTTTGCTAACTGCTATCTTTCTCTGAGTATTTCTGATTATAAAACTTTCTTTAGAGTGTATTAGGTTTTTTGCTTTTTTGATGCCTTTTCAGAATGAGTTGCAGTTTTAAACAGAATTCCAAAACATTATTGTTATTGCTCATTGGCTATAAATGGTTTTCTTTAGTTCAATAAGGGTATTTATTTTCTGGCATTTGTGTTCTGCTAAGGAACTCTGGCTAACCCTAAAATGGCAAATTAGAAAAGACATCAAAGAAGATAGAATTTGAAAACATTATTTTTTCTTCCATCTCATTTTTAGATTCATAAAACAAATCAGTTCAAAAACCAACCAACCAAGAAAGTTTGCTCTTAACAAACCTTAAGTAATTTTCCCTTCTGCTTATTTTATTTCATTCCGATAAATATTCTTAAAGCATCATGGGGTACAAAGAAAATAATGAAAACCATTAGCTTCCCACTTAGAGCTTACATTCATTCTATTTGTACAACACAACACTGAAAAATAGATTAATTTTTTTTGAAAAACATATTAGTCTAATAGTATTCTTCAGACACATTTATTCATTAAATATTTATTAAATATATACTATATATAAAGTATAAAGGTATATAAAAATAATTAAGACAAAGTACTTTCAGGGACTTTGCATATCATAGGCAGAAATAATACATACACATAATTATAATGCAAATTGGAATGTGAAAATAATGCATACAGGAAAAGCCAAATAGATGAAGAGTTCCCATAGTCTTGACTATTATATGAAATTTTAGAGACAAAACTTGAGAGCTCATCTGTCATCACACACACACACATATACATGATTATTGAGGGATAATTCCTATACATATACCTATTTTGTATGTTTACACATGCACATATACTTCCTGGGCTGTTTATTTTTTCTTTATTTAAAAAAATCCCAGTATTTTATTTTCCCCCTATAACATGTCAAGAGCATTTCTAACACTTATTAAAAAAAAATTGGGGGGGGGGTTTCAAATTTTCTTCTTCTTTCTTTCCCTTTCCCCCTTTCTGAGATTGTAAACAATTTGATATAAACTATACATATGCAATCATGCAAAACTTATTTCCATATTAGTGATGGTGTGAATAAAGACCCATACCAAAAGGGGGGAAAAAAACATGAAAAAAAATTAAGTGATAAATAAGTATCCTTCAATCTGCCTTCAGATTCTATCATTTCTTTCTCTGAATATGGATAGCATTTTTCATCATGAATCCTTTGAAACTCTTTGATCATTGCTTTGCTGAGAGTAACAAAGTCATTCACAATTGATTGTTGTACAGTATTGCTGTTACTGTCTTCTCCTGGTTCAGTTCACTTTACTTTGCATCAGTTTGTGTATGTCTTTCTGAAATCAACCTGTTTGTCATTTCTTATTGCACAATTATAATTCCATTAAAATTTAGACAGGTATAAGTGCACAGTTACTTAGATTTAGAATTAAGCAAGAAGAGAATGTTCTATTGCTCTTTTCAAACTGCATAATTGTTTTAATGATCTCAAGCTTCTGCCCAAAACAAAGGGTCAAAATTTTAGTAC
Source organism: Myrmecobius fasciatus (assembly GCA_023553655.1). Taxonomy (NCBI): domain Eukaryota; kingdom Metazoa; phylum Chordata; class Mammalia; order Dasyuromorphia; family Myrmecobiidae; genus Myrmecobius; species Myrmecobius fasciatus. The sequence goes on from JAJPUD010000064.1 coordinate 821,209, forward strand.
CAATATTATTGTGGTGTTATATGGCTGAGAGTTTTCAACTACCAATCTCTGAGTAAGTAAAGTTGATGCTTATCTAAAGGGCAATGGAGGTGGCATGAACTAGACACAAGCAGTCTAAAGCACATTATACACAAGGGATTATTTAGGACAGGTGGGACAAAAGATGTTATCAAGGAAATGTATAATTGGAAAAAAAGATAGACAAGAGTGAGAGTTAATAGAATGATGGTTGTGTGCTCAATTGGTACCCTAACTATGTCAAAGGAACTTGATGAAGATTCCTAGAATATGGTGTGAATACTCCACAGTGATCTTTTTGGAGGTAATAGACAGTAATTCAGCATCGATAGGCATGACAGACAGATATTCTCTGGAGATTATACCCACATCTGTGATATTCACAAATTATAGATTTACTAGATCAGAGAAGTCTGTAATTGTCAGATAATATGATATAAATAACTTATATCTGGTAGAGTTAATAAAGTTTATGGAAAAGTGGTAGGAAGTATTGTGAGCTAAAAAAGATTTCATCCTGAAGTCAAAAGATCTGAAGTGGAATCTGAAATTTGCCATTTCTTGCAGGTACCTCTGTGGACAATTTATTTAACTTCTCTGAATCATCATTTCTCTTGTCTAAAATGAAGATCCTTTACTTGGAAAAAAGCCTTAGTTTCATCAGTTCCAATTCCTTCCTGAGCAAGAATCACTTTTTTACCATTCTTGAGAAATGGGAAATTTCTGCTTGTCAGAATAGTCTTTTATTTATTTTTTTTTTGGATAGCTTTAATTATTAGGAAATTTTTCTTTACCTAGGGCCAATGTACTACCTTCTTTGAAGGACTGCTATGAGGAATGTGCTGCATAACCTTAAAATGGGTGTTTTGGTGTGTGTGGGTATGTGTGAGTGTATATTTGTACGTGTGTGTGTGTGTGTGTGTGTGTGTGTATAGATAGATAGATGTAGATATAGATACATATACATATGCACACAATATACATATCTGTGATGGCATAACTTTAAGTCATGAATCAAATATTGGATGTCAAAACCAGAACCAGATATAGAAAGAGAGAGAGGAATAGGCAAGTGACAAATTAGTCAAAAACAGTGTTCTAGAGATGGTTAGGTAAAGTTACATGGCTACTTATTTGTTTCATTGTGGCCACTGAATTAATTGTTTACTGCATACTATGCACCGTTAAATTCTGGAGATAGAACAAAATAGTCTGTTCTCAAGGAGCTTGCTTTCTGATGGGGAAGACAATGTGTAAACCAATATATAAATAAAGCTATAGATGTAGACATGTTTATATTTTGTATATTTGCATGTATGGAGAGGGAAGAAAAAAGAAAGATAAAGAAGAAGAAAGGGAAAAGCAGGAGAGAGTGATTGTGTAGTTGGGAAGTGATTGGGAAGAATTTAGCAGCATGGGGTACCAGAAAGACTTCCTAAAGATTGTGGAATCTGAGATACCCTGAATAAAGCCATGGAAAGTATGGAGCAGACTTTTCCCACCCTAAAAAAATCTTTTGATTTATGTGGGTTACAGCTATCTATATTTGACATCTCAGATATTGAAATATTTTTGCATTATTATGAAAGTAATTTTGATCTTGTGGTTACCCTGAAAGGATTTTGGGGACCCAAAATGGTCCCTGAAAAAAATCTTGAAGAACTACTTACATAGAATTTAGGATGGAAAGCATTCCCAGGCATGGATGATAATCAAAGCTATGAATGAGATGAAATGGAGTGCTGTGTAAGAAGGATAGCAAGTGTGTTATTGTATCATAATTATAGAGTATAATGATAGCAATAAAGTGAAAAACACCAGGAAGATAGTAAAGGATTAGGTGAGGAAGAGCTTTAAATACCAAACAGAAGTTTTTATATTTGATCTTGGAAGTAATAGAAAATCTCTGCAGTATTTTGACTAACGAGGTGACATGGTTAGGTATGTACTTTAGGAAAATCACTTTGGCAGCCAAGAAAATGGATTGTAATGAAGAAAAAGTTAAAGCAGGAAGGCAAGAGATAATATGGACATCAAAGATAGCATGGTGGTTATTTGAATGCCAAGAAGATACATATTCAAAAGATAGTATAAAGGAAGACTGCACAAGATTTGAGAATGGATTGGTTATGTATGAAGAAAGCTAATGAGAGTGAAGAATGACATCAAAATGTAGACCTTAGTAACTGAAAATATAATGACACCTGGGAAGTGATGAAAAGATGAAAATTGGGGTAGATTTTTGGTGAAAGATAAGCTTTGTTTTGGACATGTTGAACTTGAGATGTCTGATAGACAATTGATGATGTGGGCCTTATGTTGAAGAGAGAAGCTAGGAGTGAATGTGTCAAATTGGAAATTATCTGCAAAGTGATGATAATTGAATCCATGGGAGCTAATGAACTCACTAAGTTTGTTTAAAGCAAAAAGGAAAAAAAATTCAGGAAAGAGCCTTGGAGACATCCTTGCATACTGAATATGACATGGATACAGATCCAGCAAAGTAGATTAAGAATTAGTTAGACAGATAAAAAAAGATAAAATTCTGAGTCATGTTTAAAAACAAAAACAATAGCAGCTCAGAGAAAAGAGAGCATCTCTAAGGACAAGGTGATCTGCAGTGTCAAATACTGCAGAGGTCAAGAAAAATGAAGATTGGGAAATGGATATTTTATTTATAGCTAACAGATCACTGGTATCTTTGAAGAGAACATTTAAAGTTGTATGATGATACTAGAATGCAAGTTAATAGAGGATTTGATAAAGAATAAAAGGAGAAGTAGATATACTTAATATAGATGACTTTCCTGTTTATCTATTAAGGGGAGGAGAAATATTAGGCAGAAATTATCAGACATGACTGGATCAAATTATTATTATTATTTTTTTTTTCTTTCAGGATAGGGGACATAGGGGCTTATTTACAGGCAGTTAGAAAAGTGCTAATGAACAGGAAGATACTAAAAGTAATTAGCTGGAGAAGATGGGAAGGGATAAACTCAAGAGTGCATGTAGAGTGGCCTTAATAAACACAAGGTTTTTCATCTGAGATTAGAGGTAAGAATAAAATTAAGGGGAAGATGATTAAGTGATTTGTGGTGAGGAGACAGACTGAAGGGGAAAATGGTTGAGAATGGTCTTAGCTTTTTCATTGAAATATGAAGTAAGGTACTGGTTGAAAGAGAGTGTGTGTGTGTGTGTGTGTGTCTGTGTCTGTGTCTGTGTCTGTCTGTCTTAGTTCCATGATAGATTTGAGGAAAGTGTTACTTGTGGATTTATCAGTGTGTATGTTGAAATACTGTATGTAATATGAGGGCAGGAATTGGGAAGTAGAGAAAAACTGTCAGGCACTGAATTCATTGAGGAAGGAAGGGTAATATCTCAGGGGTCATAAGATAAAATCCACTGGATATGGATGAATAGAATGAATCTCAAATGAGGAAAAGTTGTTCAATGTTCATGGTAGAGACAGAGATTGAAAAATTGCAAAGGGAAGCAAAGACTATTGTGATTGCTCCTTCCTTTTCCCCTATCCCCCTACAATTACTGAGTCTGGAGATAGGAGAGAAAATTGTAATTAATTCTGAAAAACAGTCATTAGAAAAGTTTTGTCATCAGAAAGGGGTGGAAAGTAGAAGAAATTTTGTTCTTAGTTCTCACACTGGATATTGAACATGTAAAGAGTAATAGTATGAAATAAGATTTAAAAGTTAAGGCTGAAACCAAATTTTGGAGGACGGTGAATGCCAGAATGAGGAGTTTGGCTTGTATTCAATAGGTAATGTGTAGCTGATAAAAGTTTAGGATGAGGGGTGATGTGAAATGCTAATGGACTGAATAATCTGAAGCCTATAAATGGAAAATCTGTTTTCAGTTATTTTCATATGATTCTCTAACTTTATGGGACCATAGGATTTTATACTTAAAGGAAAAGAAAGGAAGGGAATAAGCATTTATACACTACCTACTATATGCCAGGCAGGGTGCTAAGTGCTTTACAAATATTATCTTATTTGATCTTGCTGTGAGGTAGATAGGTGCTAGTATTAATCTAATTTATGGCTGAGGAAAGTGAAGCAAACAGAGACAGGATTTGAATTTAGGTCTTCCTGACTTCGGGCTCAACTCTGTCTATTGTGTCATAGAGATAGTGATCAAAAGGTGGAAAGATTACTAGGGATAATATATTACACTGTTTTCCTTTTGTAGGTAGAAAAACTGTGACCACAGAGAAGTGATTCACAAAAGGCAAAATGAGTTAGAACCAAAGCCATGACTGAAAATCACATTTTAAATTACTGTTGAAAGAACATGATCTTAGGAGTCAGAAGCCCGAGGCTCTACACTCAACCTCTTTTTTTTTTTTTTTTTGTTTTTTTGCAAAACATATGTATGGGTAATTCTTCAACATTAACCCTTACAAACCTTTCTGTTACAAATTTTTCCCACCTAGTCCCCACCCCTCCCCTAGATGGCAGGATATCCACTACATGTTAATTATGTTAAAATACTTGACCAATCAAATATATGTATACATATTTCCACACTTATCATTTCAACCTCTTCTTAATACCAGATTTCCTCAGACAAGCCACTTCCTTTATCTAGGTCTCATTTCCTCATGTGTAAAATGAGGGGCTTTGACAAAATAATCTTTGTTTCCTTCAAGCATTGCATATCATGACCCTTATGATGGCCATAAGTAATCAGCTCTGCTGCTTGTGCTGAAGATGCTATTGCTACTCAAGGTGGCTATTTGAGGCCCCGGTGCAGGCCTTTGTCACTTCAGGCCTGGACTATTTCAATGACCTCTTAGTGGATGTGCCTGCCACAAGTCTCTCAGCACTATAAGCCATCCTCCACCATCGTGATTAGTATAAAGTATGAGTCTGATCATGTCCCTTCCTACTCAATAAACTCCAGTGACTTCCTATTGTTTCCAGAATTAAATTTAAAATTCTCTCTGTTCAGTGTTCTAAGTCCTTCATAACCTAGATATCCTTTCACCCCTTTCCTATCTTCTTACATCCTGTTCCCTCCTATTTCCCCAACATATTTTTCAAATCAGTGAAATACCGTATTCAAGTCTTGGGTATATTATCTGTCCATCTCTCATATCTGGAATGTGCTCCCTCCTCATATTCATCTCTTGCCTTCCTTGGCTTTTTTCAAGTCACAAGTAAAACCTCACCTTCTCCAAGAATCCCTTTCCCAGCCCTTGTAATTCTAGTTAATTATTTCTTTTTTGTTAATTATTTCTTATTTATTCTATATATTTATACATAGTTATTTGCATGTTGTCTCACCCATTAGATTGTGAGCTCCCTAAATGCAAGGACCATCTCTTACCTTTCTTTATATGCCTAGATCTTAGTATTGTGTCAGGCATAGAATGGGGCCTTAAGAAAGACTCTTTAACTGTTTTGAATTACAAAATGACCTTTGACTCTTTGGTCATTTTGAACAAAGTTCCAGTCTTCAGTCTTGATTCTCCCACCTTTTACAAACATTTTCCCCCACATATCTTTTTTCATGTATAAGCTTCTTACAGGTAGAAATAGAATTTAAGTTTTCTAGTGTTTATATTTCTAGTGATTAGGGCAGTACATATAAAATGGCTTAATAAAGGCTTTATTTGTCTAATGGCTATCTTTGGTCTATTCCCCCATCAACATAGGATTCTTCATCATACCTGAGTTTCAGTTGATTATTAATGCTCGATGTTTTGCTTACAGAGAAGAAATGAGTGCATGTATCTTGTCAGGAAAAATCACAAGCTGATGTAAATTCACTCCTGTCTCCTTCACTGAAATGTAAACTCCATTCTGCTGAAGTTTCATATTCTTCTCTCTTTAGTAGGTAAATATTTATCACCTGGAAATGATATTTCATCATCTAGTTATTATTTGAAGCACCAAGATAGCTAACCAATTGTGGGAGTGTCATAGCATAGACTCTTTCCAAATCTGCCTTTAGCCAGATTTACAGGAACCACTTTACACAAATTAGAATAATCATAGGTGTATTACATTTCCCCCTTATATTATAGGAGGGTGAGTAGGATAGTGAGAGAAACTGAAAACTCTGCTTTTCAATGATTAATTGAAGAAAGTGAGGATCTTTAGGTTAGTCTGGGGAAGATAGTCATATATGATGGCTATCTTCAACTTTATTAACATGGCATCATATTAATGAGAGATTGTGCTTACTTGGACACAGAGGGTAGAGGTGTGCCCAATGAAGGAAGCAGAATTTGGCCCTTTATACAAGATGCTTCATTCTCATCAAAGCTATTTAACCATGAAATGCCTGGGGTTAGGAGATACTGAATTGACCATCAGGTCAGGTCTTCAAGCAGAATTTTGATGTATACTTATCAGGAATATTATAATAGAATTTTTTTTCTTCTTCAACTAGAGAGTGAATTAGGTGACCAACCTCTAGGTCCTTTCTTTATTAATGAAGAGATCATATGGTTAAGAACAGTGGTAAGACCTTTGGAATCAGGTATTTCTGTTATTGTTTCCAGTTCTGGTATTCTTTGATTTTGTTCTGAAAGTATAATATCACACAAATTTCTTTCAGTCAATCAGCCTATTAATAAGCTATTAATTAAGTACTGTGTTGCATGTTGGGAATACAAAGATAAAAACGAAAAAGTCCCTCTACTGAAGGCACTTTGATCCTGTCTATCATACTGACATTTAGATGACATAATAGTTAGAGCACTTGTTCTGAAATCAGGTAAACCTGAGTTCAAATCCAAACTCAGATATTTACTAGCCCTGTGACCTTGGCTAAGTCACTTAATCTATTTGCCCAACTCTATTTCCTTATCTATAAAATAAGGATAATAATGGCACCTAAATCACAGGGTTGTCATGAGGATATGAAGGCCTTAGCATAATGCCTGTCACATAGTATTTGTTGTAGTTGTTCAGTCATACCTGACTCTTCATTATCCTATTGGGGATTTTCTTGGCTAAGATCGTGGAGCAGCTTGCCAAATTCTTCTCTAGCTCATTTCACAGATGAAGAAACTGAGGTAAACAGGACTAAGTGAGTTCCCCAGGATTACACACAATTAACATCTTGAACTTAGGTCTTCCTGAATTCAGGCCTGGCACTGTACCCACTGTACCACTTAGTTGGCACATAGTAGGTGATAAATAAATGCCATTATTGTTGTAATTGTTAGTGCCTAAGGAGACAACATGTATATATATTGGAGATTGAATTTGGACCTGTGATTTTAATGGCATTCAAAGTTTCTGGATGAAGAAATTGTCAATGTAAAATGACATCTTTTTTTAATTTAATTCAAAATCTTAAGCAGTTTGCCTAGAGCAGTAAGAAGTTAAATGACTTACTTGTCCAGGATGAGAAAAGCCAGTCTATATAAGAAGTAGAACTTGAATCCAAGTCATACTGGTTTTCAGGGAAATTCTCAATCCAGCCAACATTCTCTGATAAGTGGATGAATGGATAGATATAACCTGCATGGTGCTTGCAAAAGCAGTATGAGGCATTTTGGGAAAGTGTGGGAGAGATGCACAGACATTTGGAAGAATCAAAAAAAAAAAAATGCTTGTTATAAAGGATTTGATGGAGTTTTGAAAGAAGGAATTTTTAGCATTCAGGGTCTGGAGGATATGCATTCCAGGCTTGGGGCAGCCTGTATAAAAGCCCAGAAAAGCTTTATTTTCCATTTGCAACCCCACCCCAGGATAAATTTATCACCTGAAATCTCATTACCATACAAATTGACTCTGGTTTTCATACTTCAGACCTTCTCTCTTTTCCTCTCCCCTTAGATTGGAGTGCTGGAGGGCAACCTTTTCCTAAGGTTCTCATTTCCTTCCCCTCTCCCCTTTTTCCTCTTCCTTTTGTGTGGGTCTTCCTTCCTGCCCCATTATTAGATTGCAAACTACTTGAGGGCAGGAACTCTCTTTTTCTTATTTGTATCCCCTGAGTTTAACACTATGCTTGGTATAGAATAATTGTTCATTGAATTTTGAGTTGTAGGTTTAATCTATTGCAGAGAAATACCTAGAAAACCAATTTGATGAGAATCACTGGGTCTCTGAATCAGTCAATCAGTTACCTAATATTTATTGGGCTTCTACTCTTTATCTGGTCACTGTGCTCAGTGCTGGTGATGCAAAAAAAAAAAAAAAAATGCAAAAAACAGCCAGTCTCTGTAATGGGAGAGAAAAGATGGAAAAACTATATACAAACAAGATACATCAGGATAATAACCATGAGTGGTATAACAACTATGTACAAACAAGGTATATCTAGATATTTATATCTATGTCTATATCTGTATCTATAGCTATATATTGGTATGGGAAGCCATCTCAGAGGGAAAGCATTAAGATTAAGGAGGACTGGGAAAGGCTTCTTGTAGAAAGTAAGAATTAGGTGAGACTTGAAAAGGAAGCCAGGGAAACTAGAAAGATAAAGGAAAAAAAAAAAACCAACAACATTACAGTCAAGGAGGTCAGCCAATGAAAGCACTCAATTTGGGAGAATGTCTTGTTCAAGGAACATAAAGGATAAAATGTTGCTTGGATGATAGAGGAAGTGGAAGGGAATAAGATGTAAGAAAATTGAAAATATAGGTAAGAGCTAGGTTATGAAAGATTTTGGAGATGAAAAAGGTTAGAAGGGGAGCTTGGGGACAGGTTTGAAGGATTTAAACTATAAAACGAGGAGTTTATATTTGGTCTCAGAGACAATATGGAGCCATTGGAGCAGCAAGGTTAGTAGAGTGCTGGACCTGGAATCAGAAAAACTGTGAGTTCAAATCTGGTCTCAGACACTTAATAGATGTGTGATCTTAGGCAAGAGATATAATCTGTTTCCCTTAGTTTTTTCATCTGTGAAATGAACTGGAGAAGGAAATGGTAAATGCCTCTAGTACCTTTACAAAGAAAACTCCAAAAGGAGGAACAAATAGATACAGTTGAAAAATGATGAAACAGGGCAGCTAGGTGGCACAGTGGATAGAGCACCAGCCCTGAAGTCAGGAGGACCTGAGTTCAAATCTTATCTTAGACACCTCCTAGCTGTGTGACCCTGGGCAAGTCACTTAGCCCCAATTGCCTCAGCAAAAAGCAAAAAAAAAAAAAAAATGATGAAACAACAACAGAGAAACTATTGGAGTTTATTGCGTAGGATGAACATAAGATGGTTAGACACAGTGGTTATGGCATGAATAATGGATTGAAAAGATGTAGAAAAATTAATTATAAGCTGATAAGGATCATAACTAAATTGTTGGTCATGTGAATAGAGAACATGTATTGGATGTGAGAGATGTTATGTAGGCTGAAGTGATAAAATTTGGAAACTAAATGGAGTCAACTAATTCATCATTGAATTTAGAAACTTGTGTAGTAAAATACATTTTTCTGGTATAAGTAAAATTTAGTAGTGTACCTTGTTGACAGAGTATATATTTGGAGTGTTCTAAAACTGTGATTTTAAGCTATGTGAACTTAAAGCTGCTAAAGGTGCTCTAAGACTTTTGGAATACTCTGTATAGCTCTTCTCCCTCACTGTAAATTATATTCCCTTTTCTTGATATTAGTGTTAGTCCCATGTGTGGTAGAATGGACACAGTATAGGACTTAGACTTAGAAAGATCTGAATTTATATACTGCCTAAGATATTTATAAGCTATGTGAATATATGCAAATTACTTAACCAGTACCTGTCTTAGTTATCTTATCTATGAAATGTAAATCATAGGTATTTACTTCTTAGAATTGTTTTGAAGATCAAAATGAGATTTTACATGCATGCATAAATATACATATTGTACTTTCAAACTTAAAGATTATAAATATTAATAAATTAGCATTAATAAAATGAGATTCTAATCTATAGCAATTTTGTACTATGTTTTAAACTCTATTTTAGGTATGGAGATAAAATAAAATAATTCCTCTTTCTAAAGTGAAATTAAGGGGCAGCTAGGTGGCGCAGTGGTTAGAGCACCAGCCCTGAAGTCAGGAGGACCTGAGTTCAAATCTGGTCTCAGACACTTCCTAGCTGTGTGACCCTGGGCAAGTCACTTAACCCCAATTGCCTCAGCAAAAAGCAAAAAAAAAAAAAAAAACCCAAAAAATAAAAAAATAAAGTGAAATTAAACCCTTATCTTATTCACTAGCCATTTATGAAGTATATGCCATGTTCATGATGTCAGTGAAACACTAGCCTTACTTTCAAGTAGATTATAATATATAATAAGGGAAATATCATGTTCACAAATAAATATTCTATAAAAGAACAAAAACGAGTTCAGAAAAAGTGCTCTGAGACATTATAGGAAAGCCCCATTCTTGGTAGGGGTCATCAGAAAAGATTTCATGAATGTTGTAGCTTGAATTTAACCTTGAATGAAGGGAAAAATTTCACCTGTGTGAATATGGATAGTGAGAGGCCATTTTGGGGCAGCATCATACTATAGATAAAGGCCATGAGACAAATGTAGAACAGTAAAGCATGGAGGACAGTGGCTATCATGTATAAATAATATATGAATAGGGGTTTAGTGAGAGATAATACTGGAAAACTATTTTGGATCTAAATTGCAGTTGACCTTTGGCATCAGGACATTATTCAGTAGATAAATAAGAACTGCTGGAGTATATTTGTATTAAGGAATGATGTGATCAGTAGTGCTTTTCTATTTTCTATTTTGGAAGTAATTTTTTAAATATCAATTATAGATTTACTGTGCAAGTTTATGTTGTGTTTAAAAGAAAATAAATTGGATCTCTAACTATAATTTTTCAACTGTTCATTTGAATTTCACCCTTCTCCCTCCTTCCCTCCATTTCTTCCTCCTTCTTTCCCTCTCTACTTTCTTCCTTCCTTCCTCCCTTCTTCTCTCTCTCCTCTCCTTTATTGCCTCCCTCCCTTTTTCCCTTCTTGCCTTCTTGCCTCCTTGCTCCCTCAAGAAGGAATTGCAGTGGCTTCTCATGGATCTAGTTCAATATTGATTAATACAAAAACTTGAACCAACTCCTGTTTTCCAACCTGGTTTCTCCTTAGGCAGCCTGATATTCCCCTATGCTAGTGACTTACCATATTTACATCAGTCACCCCCTTAATTTTAGTCTTAAGCTAACTCCTCAATTCAAGTGATAACTAGTTTTAGACTTTCCAAGTAGTTGGATAAAGTAAGTCCATAGATTCTTTTAAAGTTTTAGCTCTTAAAGGTGAATGTTGAAAATTATCCATGCATATGTTTTGAAAATAAAAAGCTTTAATAAAAAAATAAAAAATAAAATAGAGTTTTAGCTCTTGCAATAGGGTTAAAGCTAATCGCCTGTGTAGACTAGCAGGAAGGTGAGAAGGCACCTAAGGAAGGCTAATTGGCCTAGTTTAGAAACAGAGTGGGTCAAAACATTCCATTCAATAATTGCTTTGGCCTTGTGAATGGTCACTGTTCCTGGGAAGATCTAATTCTCACTCCCGCTCCTTCAAAGAAAAAAAATTTAGCTCAGATATTAAAAACTCTTTAGGGGAAGTTGCTTGTTTGAAGTTTTTTGGCATATAAAATTTACTTGTAAGAAAGTTATAGAGAATTTTATATACTTGGACCATCTCTTTTCAGGAATGAATTTTCCTTGTGTCTCTAAACTCTCATTAATTTTTCACAGGCATGTAATAGTTTTTATCTATTCACATGTAAGGTTCTTTTGTGTGAAAAGGACTCATTTTTGAACATTATATATTCATGGTTTGGGATAGATGGGATAAGGAACTTATTAATGTGTCACTGTGGGGAACTTACTTTGGCTTCATTTGTGAATGTTTTTAAATTTGTTGTGGTCAGCAGACAGTACCGAAGTTTTTGATATGTTCTGTTAATGGAGGGCAAAGAAGTTCATTTTGATTCCTTTATTGTGTAAGGGAAATAATAGCATTGTTTAAGTTTTTTAAAGTAATATTATAAGGGATAAAAAGACAACTTGAATGGTAGAGAAGAAACAAGCTATAAAAATGGTTTCCTATTTTCTTTAGACACATTGCTTTTCAAATTCTATTAAGGTTTTTCACAATTATTGCAAGTAATGAAATTTTTAAGAAAATGTGAGGTACTTTCATTTTGTTAATTGTCCCCACCTCCAACTCAGCATTTCTAGTCACTTTGTCATTAACAGCATATTTTCTGAAAACTGAAAGCCATATATAATCACATTGCTTATCTCTTTTTTATTATGTATTGGTTTTCTTGGGGTGTGATTCCTACTTACATCATGAAATTCTTTATTGTGAATGAGTTGAGAAAATACTTTAACATGTTAGCCTTGTAAATTGAAATGAAAGAAATAAAAACTTGGCCCATGCTGTTAACATGAGAGAGAAAGAAAATAACATATGTTACATATTGTTCTCATAGTGAGAGATATTACTGGTTGGCAGGAACAATGTATTTGGGGCAGATTTGTGGAGCTCTCTTCTGTTAGATTTTGTTTAAGTTTTCTCTGATGTGATGAGTGACAGAGTAACTGGGCTGTTGCTATTTCAAAAGGACCTCTAGTGTGAAGGAGATGTGTAGTGTTCCAAAGAGTAAATTCTCAAGCCAGGAAATTATGTGGATAGAGCATTTGATTTTGAAGTCTGTCAGAAATGTAAAAGACCACTTGGTGCATCTCTCTTCCAAATTCTGGAAACAGAAATCACCAGGGAACAATTTTCTCCTCCCTGAAAATAACAAAATCATTTTGATTAGCAAAGCAATTAGCTTCATAGAATTCAGAAATAACAGCATAAGGGGACAAAGGAATTGAATAACCCTTGAAAGTAATGTTCTAACAATGTTTCTGTAATGTAAAACATTTGTTTCTTGCAGTTATCCCATTGGTAGCTCAATGGTATTATATTGCCAGTTATATTAGAAAACCAGGCAGTGAGAATACTGTAGTCTATTAAGAGTTTGTGAGTGTATGTGTATATGGTGAAATAATATCTAGTGTAATGTGAAGTGACAGTCAAAATTACAGCTTTTCTCTTGCCGCAAGGGTACTTCTCTGCCAAGTATAGTAATATTGTTGTAGCAGTGTTCAAGGTTGTCAGCAATTCTGGGTTACTCTGCAGAGAGCCATAACTGTGTGTAGAAGCAAGGCGCTTCCTGTCAGGGGAAATACTATAATTTTGATATATATTTGTTGGTGCCAAAATTGCAATTAAATAGGAGGTGTTGGAAGAAGGTTTTATTTTAACCACCTTGAATTTGTTAATTAATTAGTAAAAACTTGTATATTTCAAGAAATATTCTCATGTTTCCTCCAGTCAGATTTTGCAGCATTCTGCCTTGGTTAGAACACACACAAACACACACACACACACACACACACACACACACACACACACAATTTTGATAATAAATTTTGTCTCCTTTTTTGATAGGGTTGTCTGACAATGGTAAAAGCATATTTAAGAGACAATATATTAATTATTAGGGCACTTCATATTTGTATCTTTCTATCCACAAAAAGTTACTTCTCAGAGTTAATGTCTTTAATAATTTGCAAAACATCAGTCTATCTCTATGGTAATATTATAGAAATGCTTTTTCCCTGGTCTTTTCATTACTGGGGATAATAAAGAGTTTCTTTGAAATGACTACTTTCTTCGTTCTCAAGGAAGAACAATAATGTTACCCAAGTTTACTATAACCTTGCTTTTCTGATGAAAAATACCTTGTTTCTTGAATAAGTAGAAAAACCATAGAGGACCCAAATGCTGATGTTAGATTAAACACTTCCAGGCAGTTAAATGTAAAGAAATAAAACAATGAAAAGATTGTGTGTTTTTAAAGGCTTATTTATTAGTCTTTATAAAGTGTGTGTGTGTGTGTGTGGGCGATAATGTGAGTGTGTGTGTGTGTGTGTGTGTGTGTGTGAAATCTACCCTCATGTTAAAAATTTGTAAAATTAAGTGAGTTTCATTTTCCTGTAAAAAATGAATCTAATAAAGTTTTATAACATCATAAAATGTGGCTACTTTTGTCTGTCTTTCATAAAAAAGAAATATCCTTAAAGTATATCACCAAAAATAATTAATAAGCAACCTTTCATAGTTATTTTCTAAAGTTAATTATTACTCAAAGAAATCAATTTCAATTTCTTCAGATTGAGAGATCCATTTGCAGCTGTGGATTTCAGAAAAAAAAGTTAGTTAAAATGCTAAATGGAATACCTCCATCTCTTTATAAAATGCCTCTGCTGGATCGAATAGTGCCAGTGATTTATCTAGAACCTTCTTGCCAGCTTAAACCACATGCCAGAAAAAAAAATGTATTCGATATATAATAAAACCTTTATAATCTTCTGTACTAAAATGGTTATAGTTTTTTTTTAAAGTCCTTTTATTGAAAACAAAAGCAAAACTGTGTTACCTTCACAAAAGAGTGTTTCGTCCATTTTAATAGAACTTTTCTTCATTTAATGGGAAGATTTTGGAACTTCTTGAACCCATTCTTATAATGATTGTTTCTTTAGCTCTGGGAACTCAGTATGAATGGAAAAAATAAAATAAAAGACAAAAGGATATCTCCTTTCCCCCCTTCTTTGTTAGTTTATTATGATGTCATGTTTCTATAGATATTAATAATTATAAAACATTTTCCTTCTCATTTCACATGCCCATTTATTTTATAAATCTGTATATTTATCAGTCATCTGTCTACCTGTCTATCTTTCTAATCTCTGCCTAAATATGAATGCATTTAGGTATGTATGTATGTATCATCTATCTTCTAATCTTGAGAACAAACCTGCAAAGGGATGTTGACATTAGTTCATAATTGAATAGTTAGTAAGAAGAAATGTGACTGAATTGTGTCTAATTTTGTGGGTTCATCAATCCCAAATTGATTATTGCTGCCAACTTGTATACATATATTCTTTTGTGATCCTTGATATCTAATGAGCATGATCAGACTGCAACATGTTGCTACCAGTATCTCTGAGAAGTGATATAAAAGATGTCATTAATGACATACGTGCCTATATAAGATGAAGAGATGAGAGGGTGAGAGAGTGAATGTTGAAGAGAGCCAAAGGATGGTCTACAGTCTACTGGGTGAATCTTCTTTGGAGAGTTTCTGGAAACTAATGGACAAAAATTGCTGGGGATGCAAAGTGAAGGATATACCAACAGCAAGATCCACCAAGTATTGAAGTAAGGTCTATAGTGTAGTAGTATGTGATTACCTTGTAGTTACTAAAACTTAAGGTCTTTCAGGATGCTGTGCTAACATCTTCTTTGTTTAATTGAATAAATATATTAAACACAGCAGGGCAGGTTATTCCCTAGCCAGCCTTGCTGTTATACTTTGAAAAAGCAATATAATTTCTGTTTGCTTATGGAGACTGAATGTGACAGTACTTCCTGATTTCCTGTGGCTCTTGTTTTCCTAAAAATATATTTCTGTGCATATTTTTGAAGCAGTTCAGAAGGCATGTAAAACAGATGTTTTTTCTTTCCCAATCCCTATCCCCTAGCAGTGGGTTCCATTGTGACAACAGTGGGTTGAGCTAAATCCAGCTACGTCAAGTAAGTGCAATAAAAGTAGATAGATTGCCCTCTAAGCTTCACTTTATTGGATATTGTAATTGACATATACTTGTCATTTATAATCATCTGTCCATTCCTGGGAGTTGGGAGCAGTAAAGTTAATTGTGGCTGCTCATTTGCATTAATCTCACCTCTGAAGGGTACAGTAACCCATTAATATCATGTCATGATGAATTATCACAAATAACATTGAACATATTGATTAATGATCTCTGAGATTTGTATCTCGTTAAAACATTTTGTTAGCTCTTCAAACTTTTAAGTCAGTAACCAGCATATATAGAAAAGGTTTAGAGATCATCTAAGAGGTGATGGCAAATTACAGGATACATTTTGTGATTACTAATGGAAAAGTTAGATCACTCATTTCTTGCTATATTCCTTTTCAAGAATTTGATATGATCATCTCTTAATGGGAATCTAGCACTAAAATCAAAAATCTCAGATTCGGTTCCTGCTCTGATGATCCTTATTGCTTATGTCATTTTAGGCAGATTACTTCACTTCCTTGAGCTTCAGTGTTCTTATTTCTAACATAAGGAAAGTTGAATTAAAGTCCTTCCTAGTTCCAAATTTAACGTCTTATCCTTTGATTAACTCAGTAAATAGCAAGAAATCATGACCACCTGAATTTCCAAAGTACTGGACAATTTTCAAAGTGCCTTCCTTAGAAAACGTCATTAAAGGAGATATTTCCCTCATTTTAGAGGTGAGGAATGAATCTTGGAGAGGTACTGTAATTTACCTATGATTTCTTCATTAGCTATGATGAAATTGACATGAACATATATCTTTTATTTCATATCTATTTTGCTATGCTACCTTGGTAATTTTTCTTCAAGAGTATGCTCTATAAAAGGCTGCTAGATGGCGCAGTGGATAGAGTATCAGCTGTGAAGTCAGGAGGACCTGAGTTCAAATGTGACCTCAAACACTTAACACTTCCTGGCTGTGTGACCCTAGGCAATCCACTTAAACCCAATTGCCCTATTATCTCAGCAAAAGAATTGATCATCACATAATCTTGTTTTTTTAAAAAAAATGCTCTAAGCTTAAGAAATGGCAAGAACTCTCAGGATAATATTTTCTTTTTTTGTTTCTTTTAAATTGTTACCTTATTTTTCCAAATACATGCAAAAATAGTGAAAATATTCTTCTTTGAAAAACCTTGTGTTCCAAATTTTTCTCCTCCTTTCCATCCTTTCCCCCTCCCAAAGACAGCAAACAATCCGATATGACTTAAACATATGTAGTTCTCAATATTTATTTCCACATTTGTCATGCTGCACAAGAATAATCAGATCAAAATGGGAGGGAGAGAACCACAAGGAAGAAAAAAACAATCAAGCAAACAAACAGACAACTATAACAACAACAAAAAAGGTGAAAATACTATGCTTGGTCCATATTCAGTCCCCATAGTCCTCTCTCTGGATGCAGTTGGCTCTCTTCATTACAAGTCTTTTGGAATTGCTCTGAATCAACTCATTGCTGAAAAGAGTTAAGTCCTTCACATTTGATCAGGATAATTTTTTCAAGTGCACAAAATAAAATGGATAGAATTGCAAAATAAACTATTTATATTCAAAGTTAAACTATTTTTAAAGAAGTTTATAGATGACAGGTTAAGAACTCTGAGAAAAGAAGATTCCTAAGTTGTCTTCCAATTTTGTCTGTCATCCTGTGATCCTGTTTTCCTTTGAGACTCAGCTCAGATTTCATCTTTTCCATGAATTGCTTTTGCAATTTCCATCTACTCAGTGTCCTATGTATAATGGGTTTGAATTGAAAAAATAACTTAAAAGTAGCATTTACAAAATTGGGCCTGTACAAAGAGGAGTGGAGAATTTCTTTATTCCTCTAGATTGTTGGGAAGAAATAATTTTGTTAAACTGTAAATTGCTATAGAAATATGGTGTATTATTCTATAGTCATCCTCTTTATAACTCAAGAATAGATTTATAAAAGAGGAATTCTTGGTGTGTAATAACAAGTGACTATCAGTAAATATCTTCTAAATTATGTTTGTACTGGCTTTATAGCTTTAAAAAATAGTAGTTTTTCCTAGCACAGTGCCACATATGTAATGGTATACTGCTCTATATGTTTTGTTAAGGTAAATAACATCCTTGCCTTCATGTTGCTTATAGAGCAATAAAATAATATGCCAATTATAATGTTATATATAATATACATTATATACATATACCAACTAAATATAAAATAGGGCATAAAAAGTACGCAAGTGAGGTTTAAAATATAATATGAATTTTGAAGGGAGGAATCATGTCCAACTGATATGATCAGGAAGATCTTAATGAAGGAGTTAACATTTGAATTGAGTCTTGCAGGATGAGCAGGATGGGTAAAAATGGGATCCCAGTTCTTTTGTGCATGGAGAACTACATGAACAAATAGGCATATAGGAAACCAAATTTTAGATATATATGAGGATACTACATACATCATTTTGAAGTATTAAGGAGCAAATGAAGAATTTGAGTAGATAAATGAACTAGTCTAGTTTGTAAGATCAATTGCATAGAATATACAAAATGTATTGGTAGAAAAAATGTATAAAGTCAGGGTGATTAATAAAAGAATGGATTATTACAAACATTCAGGGTGGGTAGTATGAATTAGAAAGCTTTTTCTGAAGCGTATTGTTGCTTCAGTGTTTGTTAAAAAAAGTTTTCTTTTAAAAATTTTTTTAATGAGGCTTTTGTTAAGCTTATTAACATCTTGATGATTTGTCCTATTTTAAAATTTTCTTATATTTCATTAACTACATAACATAGCAAGCAGTGAGAGCTTTGGAATTAGAATCAGGAAGATTAGATTTCAAATCTTATATCAGAAACATTTTAGTTCTATAACTAGTTGTCTCCTTGAGCCTCAGGTTCAACATTTCTGAAAAGGGGCTGTATTTTCTTATTTCATATTGATATTGAGTGGACATTATGTGTAAAGTGTTTTACAAACCTTAAAGGTGCTGACCTGGAAGACAGAAAAATCTCTGTATCCTATCTTAGACAACATACTGTCTGTGTGACTAGGCAAATCATTTAATCTCTGAGTGTTCTAGATAGCTCTTTAAGGCTGTCATGGCAGAGAAAATGTTCACTTGAATAGGTATAGGGAGTATTCTCATGTAGGAGTTTCCTCTATAAATAATATCACAAATCCAGTTCCTATCCCTGTTTATTCATTACCTTGTAATAGAATCAAACCTCTCCTGTTTGCCTTTTTCTTCTATTACATAGATGATGTGTGTTTGAAGAAAATATTTTAAGGGTCCTTTTGAAGAAAGCTTACACACATAAATAACCTACTGTCTTTTGATTTCAAAGTTCAGCAATTTATTTGGCCTGGGTACACATTGCACTAGTGCTATGTAATTTGGAAAATTGCTATGGACCAATAAATTCATAATTTTTTGGCCCTCTTATTTGTGAGTTGTTCCACTCTTAGAAAGGCTGGCCCTCAGAATGTGGGAAGGCTGGGACACTGATGCATTGTTGGTGGAATTGTGAACAGATCCAGCCATTCTGGAGAGCAATTTGGAGCTATGCTCAAAAAGTTATCAAACTGTGCATACCCTTTGAACCAGCAGCATTTCTATTGGGCTTATATCCCAAAGAAATCATAAAGGAAGGAAAGGGCCCCACATGTGCAAGAATGTTTGTGGCAGCCCTTTTTGTAGTAGAAACTGGAAACTGAATGGATGCCCATCAATTGGAGAGTGGCTGAATAAATTATAGTATATGAATATTATGGAATATTATTGCTCTGTAAGAAAGGACCAGCAGGACGATTTCAGAGAGGCCTGGAGAGATTTGCATGAACTGATGCTGGGTGAAGTGAGCAGAACCAGGAGATCATTATACACGGCAACAACAATACTATATGATGATCAATTCTGATGGACATGGCTCTCTTCAACAATGAAATGTTTCAAACCAGTTCCAATTGTTCAGTGAAGAAAGTCATATACGCCCAGAGAGAGGGATGTGAAATGTGGACCACAACATAACATTTTCATACTCTCGATTGATGTTTGCTTATATTGTATTTCCTTTATTTGTATTTCTTTCTTGTAGATACGATTTTTCTTGCACAACATTAAGTTTGGAAATATGTATACATATATTCAATTTGTCAAGTATTTTATCATAATTAACATGTAGTGGATATCCTGCCATCTAGGGGAGGGGTGGGGAGTAGGGGGGAAAAATTTGTAACAGAAAGCTTTGTAAGGGTTAATGTTGAAGAATTACTCATACATATGTTTTGCAAATAAAAAAAAGAAAATTAAAAAAAAGAAAAGAAAAGAAAGGCTGGCCCTCAAATATCAGCCCTAAGATTTGTTTGATTTGTTTTTGATTCTACATCCAATCCTTTCTACCTGATTTTTTAGAACTTGTTTTGGGTTGGGATGTCATTGAACAATGAATGATCTCTTCCATGCCTTGATGACATTTGGAGAAGGACTTCAATGGATGGCTGAGCTTAATACCGTTGAAAGATATGGGTGACTAACAAATACAAATATGGAAGACAAAAGTATTTCAGACACATATGGAAGGGTTTTAAAGCTGGGGAAAGATACTATCCAAGATGCATACAGGTTTCCTGATCACAAATGCATACTATAGAATACACTTATCCCTAATTAGATTATGAAGCTTCTATGAAGTAAAAGAGATTTAGATGATAATAGTGTAAATCAATAGAACACACCTTCAATAATTCAAAAGATTTGACTTTGACTAAAGTAGATTATTGCCCCTTTATATCTTGGCAGATGCTAGAGCTGCTGAGAATTCTAATAATAATAGCAGCTAACATTTTAAATTTAAGTGTTTTCTATACATTATCTTATTTAATCTGTACAACACCCATATGAGACAAGTACAATTAATACCCTCATTTTACAGGTGAAGAAACTGAAGATCTGGTTTAAAATTTGTATATTGACACATATTAGCTTTATCATGGTTCCAGTATTTCTGTGCCTGAGAGAAAATTAATCACCTGGTAACTTAATCTTCTGGTGATGAATCTATTTGAATTTATCAAATCTGGTTCTTAGGAGACAAAATACAGTTTATCTCCAGATCAGTATTTAAAGTCTTCCCACTATGGTAGGACCCATCGGAATTTGTGTTTTATTGACAATCTTTCAGAGAGCAGGGTCACTTCCATACCATGAAGAGCTTTCAGTGTAGAACTTGAATGGAAGGAACTTAAGATTTTACTTTAAGATGGAGAAAGTAATTTTTGCATTATATGGTCAAGTGCCAAAGAAAGGGAATCATTAATAAAATGGAAATGAACTTTTAGATTATAGGAGGAATCATTTTATACAGAAGGAATTCAC
The DNA here is from genome assembly GCA_023553655.1 of Myrmecobius fasciatus. Lineage (NCBI taxonomy): Eukaryota > Metazoa > Chordata > Mammalia > Dasyuromorphia > Myrmecobiidae > Myrmecobius > Myrmecobius fasciatus. Next base: position 842,207 of record JAJPUD010000064.1, read on the forward strand.
AGGAATCATCACTGAGATCTACCCGACCACCAAATCCAACATTGTTTTTGCATTTTATTTGTTCATGGGGTCCACATTCTGACTTACACCTGAGAGTTTAGCTTTACAAAGACAGGTGTTTTCAAATAGTCATATGTGCTCTAGATTTTTAGTCTAAATTGCTAAGGACATGGCTGAAAGCTAAATTCTAAACTCTCTTGGTTTCTCAGCACCATTTTACATCCTTATCTTTAGATCAGATAACAAGCATTTGGTTATTCTGCCAACCTCTAAAACATTCCACCTGTTTAGTACTCCCCTGGTCCAAGCCTTTGTTATTTGCCACCCAAAGCCTGGTAGTGAATAATGCATGATTGGGCTTTGTCCCCCTCCCCCATCCCAAGTTTTTTTTTATCCAAAAAAGCGGGTGGGGAATTCACTGTGGGTTCAGTTCCACCCATGGTATTAATCCTTATTCATTTTAAAAATCTGCTAACGGAAATATTTCCATTCAGCTCATTAATCAATTGTGATCTTCATTCCCTTGTTTTGTAAAAGCTGTTGCAATAAATACGTTTTTCACAAGGCGAAAATCCAGGAGATGGATGCAGCAAGCGTAATTAATTGCACCCAGTTCCAGAAGATCAGCAAGTTTGTGCGATCCACATGCTGCTTTACCATATGGCTGCCCAGTAGGCGAAAAATTTGATTAATGTTTTGAAGGAGATTTTTTTCAGCAAATATTACAGCCCCAGATGAGGATTTTTTTTTAACTTTCTAGTATTGTTAGACTTAGCTGAAATAACTGATCCTTTGATTTAAAACTTAATAATATTTTGATCCAGTGAAACTTAACATGTAGTAAGAATTATAGTTCTCTCATTCTCTCCCATACAGAAAAATAAACTTGTCCTTCTGTAGCACTTAATATTTCCAAAAAGACTTGCTTATAACAGCCTTGTGAAGTAGATAATGATATGTTCTCTATGAAACCTATCTTGACCATTCTTTGTCAATCAGGACTTTAACTTTTCAACCTCATATAAGTTTTGAATCTCTTTAATGCATTTTGCAATATCCTGTATTGATAATTCTATTGGTGCCTTATTTCTTAATTCTCTATACTTCATGAAAATTTCTCTGTATCACCCTTAAGGTCTTGCATACAGTAGGCTCATAAATAAATGTTTGATGAATTTTTTAATTAAACATTTGCATTTCAACAAAATGTCAAATGTAACATTTATTATTTATAATTCCCTATTTCACAGAAGAAGAAATTGAGACTTAGGTAGTCAAAATTGAAAGACAGGAATAAAAGTAGATTCATGGCAGGTTATAGCAGGAGGCACTTTAACCGTCTCATAATACAACTTGCTTCTATACTTTCCTCTGAGACTTTTACAAACAGTAATTTCTATAGTACTGATGCAAAAATAGGCATGACCTTATTTCTTCAAGTCTATTTAAAGAGAACTTTTACCTCATTTGTTTAGCTTATGTTCCATAAGCTTTGAGGCCTATGAAGACAGTTAATCCTGTAGAGAGAAAATTTCTATTGCCATGATCCCTGTAGGAACTGATGATTCCATGGATCCTCTAAAACCTTCTATTATAAAACTGTGCATTCTTAATACCAAAGATAAGCTGTTCAAAAGGTATTATTTCTTAATATTGCTTGGGGAAACAACTTCAGGCACATTACTTCTTTTTTTAATGAGACAATTGAGATTAAGTGACTTGCCCAAGGTCACAGAGCTAATAAGTGTCAAGTATCTGAGTCTGAATTTGAAGTTAGGTCCTCCTCAATCCAGGGCAGTGCATTCTCTACTGTACCAACTAGATGCCCCATTATAACATCTTTTGAGGGACAGAGGTATCCAAAGATATGAATCTGAGTCCCAATTCTGATACGTTTCTGTGTGACCTCAAATCAGCAACTTGCACTTAGGCATCAGTTAATTATAATTTGTTCTTTTTCTGTCACAGAAGTTATGGCATTAGTGACAGCATAAGGTAATAAAAAGAATATAGGATTTGGAATTATAAGAAATGCATTAAAATCCTCAGTGACAACGCATCTGGATTTGTACTATCAATCAATAAATAAACATTTCTTAAACTCTTTGCTATGTCCCAGTCACAGTGTTAAGTACAAGTCACTTAACTAATTAGCACTTTAAAATAAAGGAGGTAGTCTAGGTGACTTCCAAAATTCTTTTTAGTTCTAAATCTTATGAACTGATAAGTTTTTTTTTTTTTTAAACAAAAAAAGTTCCACATTATTTTGAGTTATTGTTGTTTGGGAAATAATTGAATTTTTATTATGGAGCAAGTCAAACTGTTACCATCGAGCATTTGTGGAGTTTGAAGAAATAGAATGCTCTAATTTCAAATGGAACTGAAACATGGAAATGGAAATGGAACAAAGACAAAGAGAATGTTAGGGAAAATAAGTATATTCACTGAATTTGCTGTATAAACCTAGGCTTGAATTTTCAAATAACCATGGAAAAACATGTTAGAATAAATTCTAGCCATTCATTTTACTTTGTTCTGACAAATAAAAACTAGGATTCATTTCTCTTGAAAAAAAATCAAGTAATAATCCATAGACACATGAAAGGAAACTTCTCAGTCATGGCACATTTTAAAATAGTTCAGTTCTGATCAAAGTGAGACTAGTTTCATAATTTACCCACTTTGCTTGCTGAGGTAGACATGGCATAACCAAAAACCCCTAGACTTTGAGGCTCTGCAACTGTATGTGAATCCTGATGGCAAGACTTACTTGTTGTATAAAAATTACTTCCTTTCTTTGAGCTTCACTTTCTTCCCCTGTTATATGGGGACAATGCCACCTGCACCATTTAGCTTGTGGGGCTTTTGTGAGGATCAAATAAGCTGATGTATATAAAGCTCTTTATAAAGTGAAAAACACTATAGAAGGGCATGCTGTTACTGAGCTGGAGAAAAGTAATGTTTGTAGTACCACTCAGCTGATGTTATAGATACATTTTTTTTAAATGTAAAAGAGATGAAATGATTTTCCAGATATATTTTCCCTAGATTTTGGCAAACTTTTAGATGTTTTTTTCATAAGTATGTTATACAGTAATTATTATTTTAAATTCTTATTCTAATTTTAAGCTGAAAGTAGAAATGATTTCTGGATTCAGTTATGTTTTCACATAACAAGTAGGACTTGGGAAGTATATGGTCAATTGGCAGGCTATGGAGTGTATTTATTCAATTATTCATGAGTTGACTTGTCTGAGGCTTTTTATTGTATATACCCACAGTTATGAAATTCCTAGTTGTTAAATTGGAAAGCTGAAGGCTAGCTTCCCTTGTACAAATGGTATCTTAATGATATATGTCCTAAGCTTTGTAGAGTACTGTGATTCTATAGTTAGACTTTGCCATAACTTTACCAGACCTGATCTGACTTAAAAAATCTAAATATCTTAGAAATATAAAAATGTACTCATATTTACTAATCTTTAACTCCATTTTGTATATACTGCTGAAATAGAAAAATAGAGAGTATTAAACTGACTTAAGTAGTCACTAGCTCAGATGTAGTGAAAAGAGTCCAAAGGCCCAGTGTTCCAATCTTGGTTTCAATACCTATTAGTTCTGAGACTGGGATTGGATCATTTCCTTCCTTGCTTTCCTCCCCTGTAAGATGTAATTCATTTGTTACAGATGGAGTTGTGGAAAAAAATGCTGTTTAAACTGTAAAGAACTATAGAAATATGGTGTTATTTCTTCTTTTTGACTAGAACATACACCTAAAAGAACACTTAATTTGTAGTCACTCATAAGACCTCGGTTCAGATTCCAGCTTTCCTGCTTACTGCATCATAAGCAGGTCACTTAGTCTCCCTGCGCACCAATTTTCCTCATCTAGAATCATAGATTTAGAGCTGAACAGAAAGTTAGAGGCTATTGATTCCAACCCCCTTATTGAAGTAAACTGAGGCACAGAATGTTTTTTCTCAGATCCAAATCCAGAAAAAACTTTCTGAGACACAGTTGCTGATCCATTGTGTCGGACTTTCAGTGATACCATTTGGGTTTTTCTTGACAAAAATACTGGAGTAATTTGTCATTTTCTTCTCCATCTCATTTTACAGATGAGAAAATTAAGGCAAACCAAGTTATATGATTTGCTCTGGGCCACACAATGGGTTTCTTGGGCCAGATTTGAATTCTTCCTGACTCTAGACTTTATCCACATCTCCACTCAGAGACAAAATAAAAAATGAAATGATTCCTACCCTCAAATATCTTACATTCTATCAAAGGAACCAATATATACATTTATAAGGATATATTATGTGTGTGTGTGTAAATTCATTGGGGATCTGTTGCATATTCAGACACTATCTTTTTTTTTTTTTTTTTTTGGCAGCTTGACATCATTACCATGGAAGACAGCAGGCATAAATATCAATGCAGATGATAGCAAACTGATAGTATTATCTGCACAAGATAAATGAAGAGTAATTTGGGGGTTAGAATAGAATCAACTAAAGTATCAAGAAAGGATTCACATAAAAGTTGGTACTATACTGAGCTAAATGTTTAAGAGAACAGAGGATTCTAAGAAGGACAGTTAAGGAGATAGTGTATTCCAGGCTTGGGAAGACCATTGGTGAAAAGACTTAGTAATGGTTGATGAGTTTTGAGAGAAACCATAACAAAGCCAGGTTGGCTGGATAACTAAAGGCAGCTTTTGAAGAGTCTTAAATACCACATAAAGGAGTTTATAGCTGTTTCTAGAAGCAATAGGAAGCCATTCAAATTTATTGGGTAGGTCAGTGAATGTTTGACCTTTCCTTTATGACAAACTATTTTAGAGACTGTGGAGGATGAATTGAAAAGAGGAGAGACCAAAGAGGCAATAGATAATAATTGAGTCCAGGTGAAAAGCAACAGGGGCTGGAATGAGATAGAGGAAGAGACAGAGCTAGGGCATATTGTAGAGGCAGGATCAACATCAAATTATCATCACAAAGTCTTTCATTCAACTTAGACCCTTTCCCTTTTAAAATTCTGAGTATTGCTTTCTTGAAAACAAAACTTTTTTGGAAGAAATTCAGAATATTGATTTATTAGGAAGATTTGTCATAACCCAAATTAAATGATAATAATAGTAATACCAAGAACAATTGCCCCTTCTCTCTGTCTCTGTCTTTCTGTGTATATGTGTGTGTCCATCTCTGTCCTTTCTCTTGTCTCTCTATGTCTCTCTCTTTGTGTCTCTGTCTCTATTTTTTTTCTCTCTTCCTGTCTCCCCCTCCTTCCATCTCCCTCTTTTTCCTTCTCCCTCTTCCTCTTCTTCCTCTTCCTCTGCCCCCCCCCCCTCTCTCCTTTTCTCTTCCTCTCTCTCTCTCTCCTTTTCTCTTCTTCTCTCCCCTGGTATTTAAGGTTTATAGCATACTTTATAAGCAGTGTTTCATTTGATTCTTGCAATAACTCTGGGAAATAGTATTATTATTCCCATTTGACAGACTAAAAAATTAAGGATTACAGAGATTGAGGGAACTCACAGAGTCAGTTAATTTTCTCTTCTAGATTTAGAGCTGTAAGAGAGACCAATGAATCCTACAAACTCCATTTTATATATGTTATATCCAATGCTTCAACTCCAGTCTTTTGACTCTTTGTCCAGTGATTATTTCCCACTTTTCACAGTGTCATCATGAATCACTGTTATTTTTAAATAGCATACTGGGTTATCCATGCCCAATCATTTACCAGGAAATAGCTTTGAATTTGATTGGGTTTGCTTAATTTTGAGGAAAGAAAATGAAAATCAAGTATATAAAGGGGAAAAAAAATCACGATAGGGTACATCCCATTTGAGGTAGTTTGTGTTGTCATGCAAAACTAACACACAGCAGGATGTTCTGCTCTTCTCACAAATGCTCTGTTAATACTAGGAGCATCAGCAGCTGGTGGAGAACAGATTCAGGGTGCTGAGCTGAAATAAAGAGGAAAGCACTTTGAAAGGGAAGTCCTGCTGAGCTTCTAGAATGCTAGAAGGTAAAGCAGTACCTGGCTCAGGCTTTTCCACTTCTGCCCCTCTGCTTCTTGCAAAGCTTCAGGCAATACTAAAGTGAAGAATGTCTTCTGGGGTGCACAAAGTTGAATTAGTGATAATAAAGTTTAAAAAATGATTGGTTAAGCTTCTATAATTTTTGAATGTGGAGAATTATAATTTAATGAGGTGTTTTTTTTTTTAATAGAAAAAGGTAAACTGATTTAAAGAGCCCAAACAAGAAGTACCATTAAATGGTTTAATATCAGGTACAAGGCACATCCAGGGACAAATGTGTCAGAATTAAATGTTATAAGAACAAAATCAAAAAGAAGTTGCAAGTAAACAGGCATGACATCAAATAGTAGCATGCAAGAGATTGGTCTCAAGAAATCTTTGACTCTTGAGAATTTTTGATACTTTTTTAAAGAACAAGAAAGAACAGTAAATTTTGTTGTGATAGGATGGAGGCTAATAGAATGAAGCCAAGGAAAAAAGCTGTCACAAAGAAATGTAAATTTTCACATATTATATGCAAAAGGAAAAGTAATTTATAGATATGTCTTTATAGAGAAAACAGTTCTATGATCAACCTTATTATCATAATGGATAAGTAATATTTGAATTAAAATTGTCAGCTCCACATTTCCTTTTTTTTTTTTTTTAAATCATTGTAATTTTAGGGTGGGTGTGTGTGTATCCTATACATTTATGTGGAATTTATAGACAAAAAATTTTAGGCACTTATTTTAAAAGTTTGAATTGTCTACTGTAGAAGTGATTATAAAAATTCATAGGCTTTTAATGTATTTGGATTTTATTTTCATATATTGAGTTGTAAATGACTTTGATTTATAATTAGGAATGTTTCATTCCATTTTTAGTTGAAGTTTATATAAAAATATTCATGTACATGATTCACTAACTGTATGCAGATGTCCAAGTAGGATTTGCCTTACAAAATGCCTTATTAAAAAATACTGTCTCATTATATGTGTTTTTTGCTTTGCCATTTTTTTTTTTTTTTGGCTGATATTTTGTTGAGACTCATGAATCTGTTCAGTAAGAAAAAATAATACTTTCATGTGATGGCTAAACTTGTAGCCATCATGTCAATACCTGCCCATGTGTTTATTTGTAATTAAAATTAACATAATTATGAACAAGTTGAACATTAATCTAAAGAGGTGGCATGTTTTCTTCACAAATGATGTATGACAGCTTATACTTTTCACTTACTTTAAAAAGGGAATTGTTCTTGTGGCTTGGTTACAGAAAAAAGCCTTCCTGTAGGGATCACAGTTTTAACTTTCAAACTACTGTTGTTCTGTAAATCTGTCAGAAAGGTCTATAAGGGATAGTATTTATGAAGAGAGTGTAGAGTGGTCAGTCTAAAAAGCTCCTTAGTGTAGTACTTTAAATTTTAAATCACACACATAATTCAAAAGTAATGTAACTTGCAGTGTCGGACTTTCGTTCATTCAGTTAAATGGAGAAAAATGACTGACGTAAGGAATGAGTTATTGATTCTTTGTAGGAAAATGACTTCTGTAATATAGGAAGTATGGTAAAAGGAGTAGCTTAATTATTTAGGGGGCACTTTTCAAAATCTGCTTTTACAGCACTACAAATAGAATGGACAGTATTTGTATTACTAGATTTTTGTTTTTAATGATTATTAAATGCAAATTATTAAAAAAATTACATTGCTCAGTTTTCAAAGCAAAATATACTTTAGCATTAGCAGTTAGATTATAGTTAAGGTTTTAAAAATACAGAAAAAAATTTTAAATTTATATTTTAAAATGATGTTATAAGCTAACTGATATTTCTTATTTATAATTTACTTAAGCATTTTATTTTACAAATTAAATGTCTTCTGATATTTTTGCTTATATTTTTGGTAGTTAAAATTAATTTAATCTAATTTTATCAAGTAAATATATGGAATATTGATTTGGTTACTAGTGATACATTTCAATCTAGCAGTTACAGAAAAAAGTAATTTTTTTTAGCACTTTCAGTATTCAGGTGAAAACCTTCACTTTAATCTTTTCTTTTTGGCCTTTCTTTTGATTAAATGTATTCTTTGCTAAAGGACCACAGTATAATGCTATTTTGAGTGCAGTTCACAATTCTGGCAGCATTTCAGATAAATAACGTATTTGTGGTTAATTGGTTAAATGTGTTATACGATTATAATTATATTAAAACCATAATGTGTTTGAACATTTGCCCACTGAAGACCACTTATATATACCAAGCTATATTTCTGTCATTATATCAGAGTTGGCTTGTAACTGACATTTCAGCAATAGAGTCTATACAAGGAAACCTAAAATAGTAAGCAAATTTTAATGGCGCCTAGTAGCACCACAGTGGTTTGTCATGATTTACATCTTCTATTTGAATAGTTTTGGAAGTTTACCACAAAAATTACTTGGAATTGTAATTTGGGTCCTCACTAATATAGTTTCTGATTTTTGTAAAATATTGGTGTGGCATTCTATCAAACTTATACACATAATTTTAAAAAGTAAAATTATTTATTTGAGATATGCTGCCAAGACCACCAAAGAACAGGCACAGTCAACAAATAGTGTGGTTAGAATGAGCCACAAAGCTGTAGTATACAACTACAGGAATGACATATTCATTCTAGTCTGACATTTAAAATACCATAGGGAATAGAGCCACCATACCAGGTCCCCGGAGATCTAAGGTTTTGCAGGTATAGAATTTCTGGCAATGGGCAATCTACTTGGCTTCCTCACCTTCTTGTAGTATTTAAGAAATTCTAACTCCTTTCCTTGTTTGGGTTTCCCCACCTTGTCTTTGCTCATCTCAATTATACTCTCACAACTGGAATCACAACTAATACTTGATAATAGTTTTGCTCTAAGAAAGTGCTAAACAAGTACCATATAAGCTTGTTTTTACTAGTACTAATATGTTTGATCATTTTCTGCCAGGGAATTTTGTATTGATGTACTTCATAACTATTGTAAAGAAAGATTTTTTAGCTTTTTAGCTTTTTCCCTCCCTCCATTCCACATAATGATATTATAATTTATAGTCACTTCTTCTATAACATGGTATATGCATTATCAAGAAAGCACCAAAACCACAAAGCTTATGGGGAAAATTGAGTTGGATAGTGTATGCTCACAAACTTCCTCAGGGACACATAAAAAAATGATAGGAATCTAATAAAAATGGTGACATAGTTTTATAAATTATTATTTATATATAAATAGGTTTTATATATAAAATCATATGTATATAATGTGTATATTTGATATATTTATTTAATATAAATTTTATATTTATATATTTTAACATAAATTTATATTTATTTAATATATTATTATATTATATATTATTAATATATCTAAAATCTTTTGGAGTGGTTTTTTAAAATATATATATTATTATTGCATAAATTGTTTTCCTGACTTCACTGTTTACCATTTCATACAAATTTTCCTTTTGAACCTGTCATTTCTTAGTGCATAAATATTATATAATTACTTTGGTATATCCTAATTTGTTTAATCTTTCCCCACTTGATAGTCATTTGCTTACAGTTCTTTGTTACAACAAAAAATGTTAATGAAATAGGTTTGGCCTATTTGTCCTTTCACTCTTTCTACTTAGCCACCTTAGGGTATAATCTTAATGGTGGTGTGTGCTATTAAGTTAAAGCATATGTAAAGCTTAGTGACTATTGGAACCTACTTATAATTTGTTTTCTCTCCACCATCTTCTCCAGTTTTATCTGTTGACCAAATTAGATTCTTATCAGAAATACTTGGGTTGGTTCATTATGAAGTATTATTAAGTAAATTGTAAACATAATAGGCCATATTTAAACAAAAACAATTTAAAAATCACATTTTACCAAGAGGAAAAAAAATCAACATTATCCAAATATAGCATTCATATTAAACATTAGAAAGCAGAGAAATAAATGGTAGTTTCTTATAGATAGTTTCAATTTAGATAGATAATTTCTATCCAAAACTAAGAACAAACTTTTTTCTTAAATGTGAAAACAATACACGCCCATATTACTTTATAACAGATAATTAAATCAAGGGCAAAGCAAGTATATCCATTGCCACTACCATTATTTAATTAATCCTTGAGCCCTTTCCAGGTTCTTAGGACTTGCTGAAACTTGCATTCCATTACTTAAGAATATACCATTATCTGAGGAACAGGCTGATGTCATCAAAATAAATTTGAAATTTCTCAAAGGCCTACCACTATTTTTTTTTTCAATTTTGAGCCCCTTATTTTTTTCCCACTGTATACATACACATAAGCATATTTATGCGTGGGTATGTATGTGTGTGTGTGTTTCAGCCTCCCTGATGAATAAATTAGAGGTGAATCATTTTCAGGCCTTGCCTATCAAATCCATTGACATTGTCCATAGAGTTTTCTTGGCAAAGATATGAGTATTTTATCCTTTTTTTCTTCAGTGGATTAAGGTAGATAGAAAGTTAAGTGACTTGGACAGGGCCACATGACTAATAAATACCTGAGGCTTTATATGAACTCAGGTCTTCTTGAGGTCAGGCTAGAGCTCTATCCCACCTAGCTACTTCCTTGGAGGCATATTATTTCTTTTGGTGACTGCCATCTCCTCCCACCCCTACTCTTATTTTCTTTGCCACCTGCCATCACACCACCCTTATAACAACACTTAATTCACCTTTTTAGTCTAGATGCAATATGATAAGCCCTCATATCCACAAGGTTCCCTTCTCAGTTGATTTATTGAATTTATTGAAGATGAAATATTTGTAGTATAATAACAAGAACTCAGAGCTCCCAATTAGGAAAATTTCTAGCATTCAGATAGAGGTTTGTACTTTTCCTCTAATTTAAATTCTTACATAATTGCATCTAACTCCTTGGCCTCCTTTATCTGCTACAGTTTTGCCATCATTTCAGGTTCTTTTCTGTTGCTCTTGAGTCACTGACTCTTCTCAGTTTGTCTGATTTAGTTGCAGGTGAGGGTGTTGGTGCCTTATCCTTGCTTCTTCCTCTCAATGTGCTGCTGTGTTTCAGACTATATGTATCTCTTGTAAACCTTATCCAACACACACACACACACACACACACACACACACACACACCCCTACCTTTTTGGTACAAAGATTGTAGCCCTAAAAATTACTCTGAGTACTGTTAGACAATATACTTGTACCTTTGAACTACAAATCCCAGAATGCCAGTTTTTAACCCTGTAAATATATAATAAAGTTTTATAGGTTTTCTATCCTACTATAAATCATAGTAAAGATACTCAGCATTTTTCATTTACCAGACTTTTCTTTTGTGCATAGTTAGGCAAATATGTGTCACTTAGGAGCCAGTGATACTTCTCTGGTTTGATAGAAATATCACAGTATCATCCTAAAATAAGAGCATCTGGAGGATTTCACCATATATAGGAATACCTTTTTGATTTCAGCTTTATGCTAGGTCTCCTCTGTGACTATGGCAACATCATTTACAAGTATATGTCTTCCATTTTAAGCCTATCTTGAGATCAGTGATTAATTTAATTCAGTTCAATTCATTAAACATTTATTAAGTACTTCCTATGTCCTAGGTACTGGATTATGCTCTATAAATAAGAAATAGAAAGATAATTCCTGCTCTTGAGGGATTTACCATTTAATGGGGGAAGACAACACACAAAAGGAGGCTAAAAAGATTGGGGGGGGGCAGGGACCAGGTGGAGTGATGTTCCTTGGAGTACAATCCAAGCAGAACTGCTGATGGAAAGTTGAGAGCCACTTCCACAAAGTTATTTCCACTGTTTTTTTCTTTTATAAAATTTTGCATAATGTTGACAAATGCATGAAGGGCACTGTTTGAAGAGAGAGTATTAAAGATAGCATTTCACTCTAAAATTAAGTACTTTTTGGGGGGATATTTAACAAATTTGACTCAATTGCATGATGGTAAATATGTGGTCTACTACAGAATATTGCTTTTAATGTGCTGCTTTTTTTTTGTTTGTTTGTTTTTCAAATATTTTCATCAAGAATATCCCATATATATATACATATATGTGTGTATATATATATATATGTTTCTCTATTAAAAAAAAACTTAATGCAGATGAGAAAGGAGGCATATGGATAATTAGTTATTAATGTTTTTCCATTTCTTTTTTATTTAGAATAAAATCTGAGTTTTTCCCCCCTGCTTTTGGAATCTTTCCCTTTTTCAGATACCTTAATAATCAATTCTTTAGATGTGGCCAAAAAGATGGAGGGCTAAATACTTTCTCAAGTTTAAATTACCTCAAACCTCTTCCTTTTTCAATTAAATATATGCCAAATATAGTCAAAAAGTCAAATCAAATAAGCATTTATTAAATGTTTATTATAGTCCAGAATCTGAACTAAGCACTGGGGATACAAAGAGAAGCAAAAAGAATTATAGTCCTTACTTTTAAGACTATATTCTAATGTCAGAAAATCATACAGGAAAGGAAAGCTGAAAAGTCTTGGCAGTGTTAGGGGGGATCTGCATGGAGACATAATGGAGAAAGAATTCTTGAGTTGGGAGTGGGAAGCATAGAAGCCCCTGGAGATCTTGAACAAAATGGAGTTTATAATAGAAAATGCCCAATAAACAGAGGGCAGCCTTATATCAGTGATAATATCTCCCTGACTGAGAAGGTAGCAGGAATGGAGGGATCTTCCAACATGAGAAAATAGCAAGAGTATGATGGTGAAAATAGCTTCCATTGTTATAAGGAAATATAGAACAATTATAGCTAAATCCACCAGACAAAAAAATTTGAAAAATCTTTATAAATAAACACTGGAAAATAGGAATTTTTATAGTGCTCACTTTGTACATCTCTGCCATCAATGCACACATACCTAGCCTGGGCTCAGACACTGGTAGAAAATGACCCCTGAATTTGTACCTGGAGACCACTATAGAATTCCTAGGTGCTCTAAAGATTTTAACAGTATACCTACCCCTTTCTCTCACCCCACAAGTGGCAGATACTTGGGCAAAGGTGTGTGTCCCTGCTTCTTTTCTTGGTTTACCCCTAAACTGCATATTTCTTTTTGCAACTGTATCCTCAGATTCCCTAAAACTTGTGGAAGTGATAAGTGCTGATTCAGCCCAGACAGAGTAAGAAATGACAAAATTTGAAAAAGAGCTGACCCAGGGCTCCTCTGTATTTGTGCAGCTTCCTTGGTTTAGAGTGAAATGAAATAAAACCTTGATGAAGAGAGTCCTTTCCCTAGGTTAGAGGAGGAGCCAAGACCAGTGAAGCATAAATCTCCCCTTGGGGATGGGAAGTTAAGGTAGCTGATTAGATTAGTTTAGATGCTAATGTTCCCAACTACAATGAGGGAAGGAATCCCATTGGGAATGATTGGGTAGTTAATATAAGATGAAAGGCATGAAATATCAACAATTTCAGAAGGATATTAGAAACCTAGAATATGAACAGGTGAATCAGGAGAAGGGATCCTGAAAATAGAAGGATAGATGTTTTAAATACTTAAGATAAAAAAGCCCCCTTAACTGATGTTACAAAAAAAAAAAAAAATTGCAGGTGAGCATAGGCCTAATGAAAAAATAGAATCCTGTAAAATCCCAAGAGATCACAAAAAACATGATCGAAAAGAGAAATAAAATTCATTGAAAAGAATTCAGTGAATGTCAAAGAATCTCTTAGGTGAGTAATAAAACTCATGTAGAAGTTTAGGGGAAAAAAATGAATGTTAGTGGAGTTTTTTCCAAAGAAATAAAAAAGATATCAAAAAATATACTCGGGCAAAGGTGTGTGTCCCTCCTTCTTTTCTTGGTTAACCCCTAAACTGCATACTTCTGTTTGCAACTGTATCCCCAGATTCTCTAAAACTTGTGTAAGTGATGTGTTGATTCAGCCCAGAGTAAGAAATGACAAAATTTGAAAAAGAGAAATATAATGAAATTCTCCAGAGGAAAAGTAAAAAAAGTAGTAATGTAATATCTGATATTTAATGGAAGCCAAAATCATTGACCTGAAAGACATGATGCATAATGACAAATTAAGGATCAAAGAACATGAAGATTAGAAAACTAAAACACTATATATTTAAAAAACAAAACAAGGTAAGTCTTTCACAGTCATATGCCACAACTTGTTTCCAGGTTTTCCAGTTGATGGACCATCTTAGGCAGAAAACGATGCATCATTTCAAAGAATTTAAACATTTCAATCACACCAACCTTTCTCTTTTTACAGGAGCCTTACATTTTATACTTCATCATGTGCGTGGCACATAGTAAGCACTTAGTAAATGCTTGTTTACTTATTGTCTGACAACATACAGAATGAATCACAGAATTTGAAAGGTGGAAGGGACTAAAGTTCCTTAGATTCTAACCCATATATGGACCTAATTTCACTTACAGAAATTCTTTCTAACTAAAAAAGTAGCTAAGTATCATAATAGATAGAGGTGTGAGACAGTAAGGTATCACAGGGAAGGTGGGGAATTTTGGGGAGAAATCCATGAAAGTTTTTTTCATACCAATCCTACAAAAAATACTCTCAAAACAAGGGACTAGGGAGTAGGCAATGGGTGAAAAAGGAATTTATTTTGATGAGTTTTTCATTTTTATTTTAAATCCAAATTCTCCTGCCTCTTCCCCAACCATTAACTAGATAAGAAATGTATTATTTATACATATGAGGTCATGTAAAACATTTCTCTATATTAATCATGTTGTGAATAAATAAGAAAGATAAAGTTCAAAGTTATACTTCAGTCTGAATTCAGAATTCATCAGTTTTCTCGCAGGAAATAGATAACATTTTTCATGATGAATATCTTGAAATTGTCCTGAATCATTGTAGCTAAGTCTTTCACAGTTGAGTTGATTATTACAATGTTACTATCACTGTATACATTGTTCTCCTTGTTCTGTTTATTTCACTTTATATCTGTTTATATTCTTCCCAAGATTTTCTGAAACCAGCTCTTTTATCATTTCTTAGCAAAATATTACTTAATCACAATCATACCACAACTTATTCAGCTATTTTCAAATTGTTAGACATTGCCTCAGTTTTTAATTCTTTGCCACCACAAAAAAAAATTGTCATAAATATTTTTGTACATATAATCCTCTTCCTTTTCCTTTGAGGTATAGACCTATGATAAAAGTATTGCTGGGTCCAATGTTATGCACACTTTTATGGCCCATGGAGCATAATTCCAGTTATTTTTCAGAATGATTGGATCAGTTCACAACTTGATCAGAAGTGCCTTAGTGGACCTATTTTTCCATCTCCCTTCCAGCATTTGGCATTTTCCTTTTGTATAATGTTAGCCAATCTGACAGGTGTGGTTTGGTACCTCAGAGTTGCTTTAGTTTTCATTTCCCTGATTATTAATGATTTAGAGCATTTTTTCATGTGACTATTAATAATTTTGATTTCTTCTTAAAATTGGTTATCTTTTAGATAATATTGACTAAATTAAATTAAAAAGTTTTTGTACAAACAAAACTAATGCAGACAAGATTAGAAGGGAAGCAATAAATTGGGAAATCATCTTTACATTTAAGGATTCTGATAAAAGCCTCATTTCTAAAATATATAGAGAATTGACTCATATTTATAAGAATTCAAGCCACTCTCCAATCGATAAATGGTCAAAGGATATGAACAGTTTTCACATGATGAAATTAAAACTATTTCTAGTCATATGAAAAGGTTCTCCAAATCACTATTGATCAGAGAAATGCAAATTAAGACAACTCTGAGGTACCACTACACACCTGTCAGATTGTCTAAGATGACAGGAAAAGATAATGGCAAATGTTTTAGGGGATGTGGGAAAACTGGGACGCTGATACATTGTTGGTGGAACTCTGAATGGATCCAACCATTCTGGAGAGCAATTTGAAACTATGCTCAAAAAGTGATCAAACTATGCATACCCTTTGACCCAGCAGTGTTTCTATTGGGCTTTTATCCCAAAGAGATCTTAAAGGAAGGAAAGGGCCCCACATGTGCAAAAATGTTTGTGGCAGACCTTTTTGTAGTGGCTAGAAACTGGAAACTGAATGGATGCCCATCAATTGGAGAATGGCTGAATAAATTATGGTATATGAATGTCATGGAATATTATTGTTCTGTAAGAAATGACCAGCAAGATGATTTCAGAAAGGCCTGGAGAGACTTACATGAACTGATGCTGAATGAAATGAGCAGAACCAGGAAATCATTATACACGGCAACAACAAGACTATATGATGATCAATTCTGATTGACATTGTTCTCTTCAACAATGAAATGTTTCAAATCAGTTCCAATTGTTCAGTGATGAAGAAAGCCATGTACACCCAGAGAGAGGGATATGAATGTGGACTACAACATAACATTTTCATGCTCTTTGTTGATGTTTGCTTGCATTATGTTTCCCTTCTCAGATTTTTTTTCTTATAGATCTGATTTTTCTTGCACAGCAAGATAACTGTAAAAATATGTATACACATATTTGATTTGTCAAATATTTTAACATAATTAACATGTAGTAGACTTCCTGCCATCTAGGGGAGGGTTAGGGGCTAGGGGGGAAAATTTGTAACAGAAAGCTTTTGCAAGGGTCAGTGTTGAAAAATTAACCATACATATGTTTTGCAAATAAAAAGCTTTAATAAAATGAAAAAGAAAAGCAAAAACTTGCATATCTTTGATCATATATCAGTGGGGAATGCCTCATTTTTTTTTTTAATAAATGGGGGGGGGGCAGAGCCAGGATGGCATAGTGCAGACACAACTCTCTGTCTTCTGACTTCTCTCAAACAAGCCACAGATTAAGCCTCTGAACTGATTTGGAATCAAGCACCCCAAAATATTTGGAGTACAACACATTCCCTGTAGTAGTTACCTTGCAGGAGCTTCGAAACAGTTCTGTTTGAGTTCGACAGGAGGCCAATTTGCTGATTCTCAGATGGCAGTGCAGACAGGGCAGGAAGCCGGGCAGGGACTCGGTGTGGCAATTTCTAAGCACTTGGGAAGTTTCTGTGAGCCTCTTTGGCCACTCTGGTCTGGTTGTGGGCAGGTGCTTTGGCAGATCTGCCTTTTATAAAAGGTAGATTGTAAATCACTGAGAACCCTGGACCTGACCCTGATTGCCCAGCATCAGAAGTCAATCAGCCAAACTGCCCCAGGGCAAATTAAAGCAACTGTAGCTCCTTTGCTTTGAAAAGACCTCAAACTTTAAAAAAAAAAAAAAAAGAATAAAAAACAAAAAAAAGAACTCTCACCATAGATAGCTTTTATGGAGAGAAGAACAGACCTCAGATCCTGAGGTTCTTAAAGATAAAGCAACTCCAGAGGAAGCCACAAAGGGAGACATAAGCTGGTCTCCACTTTACAAGGCTTTCCTGGAAGATTGCATAAAGAATCTCAAAAGAGAAATGAAATAAAATAAGATCATTGCACAAAGGAATAGGAAAAAGCATATAATGCCCTACAAAAGAGATATGAAAAAGACACCAATTCACTGAAAAACAAAGTTGAAATGGAAAAAGTATGCAATGAACAAATTGGCCAATTACAAAAGGAGCTAAAAAAGGAGCTAACTGAAGAAAATAATACACTAAAAATTAGAATTGAAGAAATGGAAGTGAATGAATCAATAAGACTTCAAGAATCAGTCAAACAAAAACAAAAAAATGTAAAAATAGAAGAAAATATGAAATATCTCCTAGGAAAAACAACAGACCTGGAAAATAGATCTAGGAGAGACAATCTAAGGATTATAGGGCTTCCTAAAAGCCATGATGAAAAAAAAGAACCTAGACATCATATTACAGGAAATCACAAAAGAAAAGTTCCCTGATATTTTAGAATCAGAAGGTAAAATTGGCATCGAAAAAATCCACCAATCACCTCCTGAAAGAAACCCCAAAATAAATCCCCAAGGACTATTGTAGCTAAATTTCAGAACTATCTTTAACAAGGAAAAGATATTGCAAGCATCCAGAAAGAGACTATTTAAATACTGAGGAGCCACAGTTAGGATCACCTAGGATGAAGTAGCTTCTACCTTAAAGGATCGAAGGGCCTGGAATCAGATATTCTGACAGGCAAAGGAACTTGTATTACAGCCACGAATAAGCTATCCAACTAGAATGAGCATTATCATCCAGGGAAGAAGATAGATATTTAATGATATAGGTGTTTCACATATTTCTAATGAAAAGACTAGATCTGAACAAAAAAATTTGACCTCCAAACACAGAACATAAGAGAAGCATAAAAAGGTAAAAAGGGAAAGAACTCTTTGAAAACTATATTTCTATTATGAATATACTTAGAGAATGGGGGTATAATTTGATTTTCCTTTGATAATATGAAAAAGAAACTAGAAGTAGAAGGGGGATAATACTGGAAAAAGAGGGAAAAGGAGGTAAAATAAGATTAAAAAAAAGATGGTAAAAATAAGGTAAAATCTCATGAACAGGCAAAGAAAACCTAATATAATTGAGGGAAATAAGGAGGGGGATGAGCATTGTGTGAATCTTTCATCAGATTGGATTCTAAAAGAGAATATCAGAGACAATGGGGTAGGGACTCTAAAGAGGGGAGAACTGTTGGAGGTAGTCATCAAAAGCAAAATACTTGGGAGGGGGAAGGGAGAAAGGGGAAAGGAAAGAGAAAAATATAACTTTGGATAAATGAGATGGCAGGAAATACAGAATTAGTTATTTTAAATGTGAATGGGATTAACTCTCCCATAAAACGGAAATGGATAGCAGACTGGATTAAAAGCCAGAATCCTACAATATGCTATTTACAAGAAACACATCTAAAGCATAGAGATACATACAGAATGAAGGTAAAGGGCTGGAGCAGAATCTATTGTGCTTCAAATGAACAAAAAAAAGCAGGGGTAACAATCCTGATCTCAGATCAAGTAAAAGCAAAGACAGATCTAATTTAAAGAGATAAGGAAGGAAACTATATTTTACTAAAGGGTACCATAGATAATGAAGCAATATCAATCCTAAACACATATGCACCAAGTGGTATAGCATCCAAATTCCTAGAGCAGAAGTTAAGAGAGATGCAAGAAGAAATAGGCAGCATTTCTCAATCTTGCTCTCTAAGAAACAGATAAAGCAAACCACAAAATAAATTAAAAAGAAGTTAAGGAGGTAAAAAAAAAAATTGTTAGAAAAGTTAGCTATGATAGATCTTTGAAGAAAAATGAATGGAGAGCCAAGATGGCGAACTGCGGACAGCTTTCTCTGTGAACTCCCTCCATCATTCCCTCAAACCCAGACAAAGTAAGCCTTAAAACTGGTTTCTGAGTGAGGTCCTCGCCAAGCATTTGGACTACAACGCACTTCTATAAAAGATCTACCTTGAAAGAACTCCGGAGAAGGTTAGCCTCAGGGGAAATCGGCCTCTGGTCGTGATGGGACTCCAGCCGGGGCGGAAGTCAGGGCTGCGATAGAGGGGCGGATTTTGGGCACCCAGGAAGCCCCTGGGAGACGCCTGGGCCACTTTGCTCTGCTTGCGGGCAGGTGCTTTGGCCCATCTGCCTTTGGAAGGGGGTGGATCGAGAACAGCTGAAAACGTGGTCCTGGTGCGAATCTAGCCCGACCAGCCTCAGACCGGAAGTCAACTCGGCAAACTGCCCCAGGGCAAATATAAATTGTTGCAGTTTTCTCGGCTTTTGACCAATATCCCAACTTTAAATCATGAGCAAGAAGCAGAAGAGAGCTCTCACCATAGAAAGCTTTTACGGAGAAAAAATAGAACAGTCCCCAGATCCTGACATTATGAAAACAATCCCAGATGAAGCCACAAAGGCAGACTTAAGTTGGTCTCCCTTTCAGAAGGCTTACCTGGATGATTGCATTAAGAATCTCAAAAGAGAGCTAGAAGAAGAATGGGGAAATAAATTGAGATCAGGGCAACAGAAATATCAAAAACTGGAAAATAGGACTGGTGAATTGGAAAAAGAAAACAGTTCACTGAAAAACAAAATTGGTGAATTGGAAAAAATCACCAATTCACTGGAAAATAAAAATGGTGAACTGAAAAACAAAATTGGTGAATTGGAAAAAGACAACAATTCACTGAAAAACAAAATTGGTGAATTGGAAAAAGACAACAATTCACTGAAAAATAAAACTGGCAAAATGGAAAAAGAATGCATTGAATCCAGAAATTCAATTGGCCAGCTACAAAAGGAGCTAAAAAAGATAACTGAAGGAAATAATACTCTAAAAATTAAAATTGAACAAATAGAAGTAAATGACTCAATAAGACTTCAAGAATCAGTTAAACAAAAACAAAAAAATGAAAAAATAGAAGAAAATATGAAATATCTCCTAGGAAAAACAACTGACTTGGAAAACAGATCCAGGAGAGACAATTTAAGGATTATTGGACTCCCTGAAAGCCACGATGAAAAAAAGAACCTGGATGCTATCTTCCAGGAAATCATGAAAGAGAATTGCCCTGATGTTTTAGAATCAGAAGGCAAAATTGGCATTGAAAGAATTCACCGATCACCTCCAGAAAGAGACCCCAAAATTAAAACCCCAAGGAATATCGTGGCCAAATTTCAGGACTATCGCACCAAGGAAAAGATATTGCAAGCAGCTAGAAAGAAACAGTTCAAATACCGAGGAACTGTCATTAGAATTACACAGGATCTGTCAGCTTCCACATTGAAGGATCGAAGGGCTTGGAACCAGATATTCCGAAAGGCAAAAGAACTTGGATTACAGCCAAGAATAAGTTATCCAGCTAGAATGAGCATCATCTTCCAGGGAAGAAGATGGTCATTCAATGATACAGGAGAATTTCACCTATTTCTAATGAAAAGACCAGATCTGAACAAAAAAATTGACCTCCAAATAGAGAACTCAAGAGAAACATAAAAAGGTAAAAAGGAAAACTCTTGAGAACTATATTCCTACTATAGGTATCCTTTAAAGAATGGCAGTATAATTTGATTTTTCTTTGATAATAATGGAAAAGAAATTAGAGGTGGAAGGGATACCATACTGAAAAAGAAAAAGGGGGGAGGAGGGAAAAGGAGGCAAAATAAAGTAAAAATATAGGAGGTAAAATAAGGCAAAATCTCATAAAGAGACATAGAAGATCTAATATAATTGAGGGGAAGAAGGGAGCCCAATGAGTATTGTGTAAACCTTACTCTCATTAGATTGGACTCTAAGAGAGTATATCAGACACATTTGGCTTCAAAGAAAGCACTGACCCTCCTTGTGGGAAGGTAGGAGGAAGGGGAGAAAAGGAAAGGGATAAACTAATAGAAGGATTAGGGGAAAGGTATAAAGGGCAGGGAGGGACTCTAAAGGGAGGAGGATTATTGGTGGGAGGTGGTCTTCAAGAGCAAAGTACTGGGGAGGGGGGAAGGGAGAGAGGGGAAAGGGAAGAGAAAATCATAACTCTGGGTAAATAAGATGGCAGGGAATACAGATATAGTTATTTTAACTGTGAATGTGAACGGGATGAACTCTCCCATAAAACGGAAGCGGGTAGCAGACTGGATTAAAAGCCAGAATCCTACAATATGTTGTTTACAAGAAACACATCTAAAACATAGAGATACATACAGAGTGAAGGTAAAGGGCTGGGGCAGAATCTTCTATGCTTCAGGTGAACAAAGAAAGGCAGGGGTAGCAATCCTTATCTCGGATCAAGTAAAAACAAAAATAGATCTAATTAAAAGAGATAAGGAAGGAAACTACATTTTACTAAAGGGTTCCATAGACAATGAAGCAGTATCAATACTTAACATATATGCACCAAGTGGTATTAGCATCCAAATTGCTAGAGGAGAAGTTAAGAGAGATGCAAGGAGAAATAGACAGTAATACTATACTAGTGGGAGATCTCAACCTTGCTCT
The DNA here is from genome assembly GCA_023553655.1 of Myrmecobius fasciatus. Lineage (NCBI taxonomy): Eukaryota > Metazoa > Chordata > Mammalia > Dasyuromorphia > Myrmecobiidae > Myrmecobius > Myrmecobius fasciatus. The sequence goes on from JAJPUD010000064.1 coordinate 864,180, forward strand.
CTCAGAATTAGATAAATCAAATTCCAAAATAAATAAGAAAGAAGTTAGGGAGGTTAACAAAAGGCTAGAAAAGTTAGGTATGATAGATCTCTGGAGGAAATTGAATGGTGATAGAAGGGAGTATACTTTTTTCTCAGGGGTTCATGGAACTTATACAAAAATTGATCATGTGTTAGGGCATAAAAACCTCAAAATCAATTGCAGAAAAGCAGAAATAGTAAATGCATCCTTCTCAGATCATGATGCAATAAAACTCACATGTAATATAAGGCCAGGAGAAAATAGGCCACAAGTTATTTGGAAATTAAATAATCTAATCCTGAAGAACGAATGGGTGAAAGAGCAAATTATAGACACAATCGAAAATTTCATCCAGGAGAATGACAACAATGAGACAACATACCAAAATTTGTGGGACTCAGCTAAAGCGGTTATAAGGGGTAATTTTATATCTCTAGATGCTTACTTGCGTAAAACAGAGAAGGAGAAGATTAATGAACTGGGCTTACAATTAAAAAAGCTAGAAAAAGACCAAATTACAAACCCTCAATTAAATACCAAATTGGAAATTCTGAAAATTAAAGGGGAGATCAATAAAATTGAAAATAAGAAAACTATTGAATTAATAAATAAAAGTAAGAGTTGGTTTTATGAAAAAATCAACAAAATAGATAAGCCTTTAGTTAATTTGATTAGAAAAAGAAAAGAGGAAAATCAAATTATTAGTCTCAAAAATGATAAGGGAGAACTTTCCTCCAATGAAGAGGAAATTAGAGTAATAATTAGGAGTTTCTTTGCCCAACTTTATGCCAATAAATTTGAGAATGTAAGTGAAATGGAGGAGTATCTACAAAAATATAGATTGCCCAGATTAACAGAAGAGGAAATAAATTATTTAAATAGCCCTATTTCAGAAAAAGAAATAGAACAAGCTATTAATCAACTCCCTAAGAAAAAATCTCCAGGACTAGATGGATTTACATGTGAATTTTACCAAACATTCAAGGAACAATTAATCCCAATACTATATAAACTATTCGAAAAAATAGGGAAAGAAGGTGTACTACCAAATTCCTTCTATGACACAGATATGGTGCTGATAGCTAAACCAGGTAGGGAGAAAACTGAGAAAGAAAACTATAGACCCATTTCCCTAATGAATATTGATGCAAAAATTTTAAATAAGATTTTAGCAACAAGATTACAGAAAGTCATCCCCAGGATAATACATCATGACCAAGTAGGATTTATACCAGGAATGCAGGGCTGGTTCAATATTAGGAAAACTATTAGCATAATCAATTATATTAATAACCAAATTAATAAAAATCATATGATTATCTCCATAGATGCAGAAAAAGCTTTTGATAAAATCCAACACCCATTCCTATTAAAAACACTGGAGAGTATAGGAATAAATGGGCTTTTCCTTAAAATGATAAGTAGTATCTACTTAAAACCTTCAGCAAGCATCATATGTAATGGAGTCAAACTAGAACCATTCCCAATCAGATCAGGAGTGAAACAAGGCTGCCCACTGTCACCATTACTATTTAATATTGTATTAGAAATGTTAGCTTTAGCAATAAGAGAAGAAAAAGAGATAAAAGGAATCAGAGTAGGTAGTGAAGAAACCAAATTATCACTCTTTGCAGATGACATGATGGTATACTTAGAGAATCCTAGAGACTCAACTAAAAAACTACTAGAAACAATTCACACCTTTAGCAAAGTGGCAGGATACAAAATAAATCCACATAAATCATCAGCATTTTTATATATTACCAATAAAGTTCAGCAGCAAGAGATACAAAAAGAAATTCCATTCAAAATAACTGTTGATAGTATAAAATATTTGGGAATTTATCTGCCAAGGGATAGTCAGGAACTATATGAACTAAATTACAAAACACTTTCCACACAAATCAAATCAGACCTAGTCAATTGGAAAAACTTAAAATGCTCATGGGTAGGACGAGCGAATATAATAAAAATGACAATACTACCTAAACTAATTTACTTATTTAGTGCCATACCAATCAAACTCCCAAGAAATTATCTTACAGATCTAGAAAAAATAGTAGCAAAGTTCATTTGGAAAAACAAAAGGTCTAGAATTTCAAGAGGATTAATGAAAAAAAAGGCTGAAGATGGTGGACTTGCTGTACCAGATGTAAAACTATATTATAAAGCAGCGGTCATCAAAACCATTTGGTACTGGCTAAGAAATAGAGTAGTCGATCAGTGGAATAGGATAGAATCACAAGACAAACTAGGCAATAACTATAGCAATTTGGTTTTTGATAAACCCAAAGACCCCAGCTTTTGGGATAAGTATTCACTATTTGACAAAAACTGCTGGGAAAACTGGAAACTAGTGTGGAAGAAATTAGGGCTTGACCCACATCTAACACCACATACCAAGATAAGATCTAAATGGGTTCATGATCTGGATATAAAGAGTGATTTTGTAAACAAGTTAGAGGAACTAATATAGTTTACCTCTCAGACCTGTGGAGATGGAATAAATTTATGTCCAAAGAAGAACTGGAACTTTTAATTGAAAACCAGATAGATAACTTTGACTATATTAAGTTAAAAAGTTTTTGTACAAACAAAATCAATGCAGACAAGATTAGGAGGGAAGCAATAAATTGGGAAATCATCTTTACATTTAAGGGTTCTGATAAAGGTCTCATCTCTAAAATATACAGAGAATTGTCTCATATTTATAAAAATTCAAGCCATTCTCCAATCAATAAATGGTCAAAGGATATGAACAGACAATTTTCCGAGGATGAAATTAAAACTATTTATAGTCATATGAAAAGGTGCTCCAAATCACTATTGATCAGAGAAATGCAAATCAAGACAACCCTGAGGTACCACTACACACCTGTCAGATTGGCTAAAATGACAGGAAAAGTTAATGATGAATGTTGGAGGGGTTGTGGGAGGGCTGGGACACTGATGCATTGTTGGTGGAGCTGTGAACGGATACAGCCATTCTGGAGAACAATTTGGAGCTATGCTCAAAAAGTTATCAAACTGTGCATACCCTTTGACCCAGCAGCATTTCTATTGGGCTTATATCCCAAAGAAATCATAAAGGAAGGAAAAGGCCCCACATGTGCAAGAATGTTTGTGGCAGCCCTTTTTGTAGTGGCTAGAAACTGGAAATTGAATAGATGCCCTTCAATTGGAGAATGGCTGAATAAATTATGGTATATGAATGTTATGGAATATTATTGTTCTGTAAGAAATGACCAGCAAGATGATTTCAGAAAGGCCTGGAGAGACTTACATGAACTGATGCTGAGTGAAATGAGCAGAACCAGGAGATCATTATACACGGCAACAACAGTACTATATGACGATCAATTCTGATGGACATGGCTCTCTTCAACAATGAAATGTTTCAAACCACCTCCAATTGTTCACTGAAGAAAGCCATATACACCCAGAGAGAGGGATGTGAAATGTGGACCACAACATAACATTCTCATACTTCTTGATTGATGTTTGCTTACATTGTGTTTCCTTTATCTGATATATCGTTTGTGTAGATAAGATTTTTCTTGCACACCAATGATAAGTTTGGAAATATGTATACATATATTCGATTTGCCAATATTTTAACATAATTAACATGTAGTGGATATCCTGCCATCTAGGGGAGGGGTGGGGAGTTGGGGGAAAAAAAATTTGTAACAGAAAGCTATGTAAGGGTTATTGTTGAAGAATTACCCACACATATGTTATGCAAATAAAATAAAAAATTAAAAAAAAAAAAAAGAAAAATGAATGGGGACAGAAGGGAGTTTACTTTTTTCTCAGTGGTTCATAGATTTTATCCAAAAATTGACCATGTGCTAGGGCATAAAAACCTCAAAATTAAATGCAGAAAGGCAGAAATAGTAAATGCATTTTTTTCAGATCATGATGCAATAAAAATCACATGTAATCTAAGGCCAGGAGAAATTAGACCAAAAGTTAATTGGAAATTAAATCCTAAAGAATGCATGAATGAAAGAGCAAATCATAAACACAATCAATAATTTCATCCAGGAGAATGACAATAATGAGACAACATACCAAAATTTGTGGGATATAGCCAACGTGGTTATAAGGGGTAATTGTATATCTCTAGATGCTTACTTGCAGAAAATAGAGAAATAAAGATCAATGAATTGGGCGTACAATCAAAAAAGCTAGAAAAATAATAAATTAAAAACCCTCAATTAAATACCAAATTGGAAATTCTAAAAATAAAAGGGGAGATAAGTAAATTTGAAAATAAGAAAACTATTAAGTTAATAAATAAAACTAAGAATTGGTTTTATGAAAAAACCAACATAATAGATAAGCCTTTAATTTAATTAGAAAATGGAAAAAGGAAAATCAAATTATTAGTCTCAAAAATGAAAAGGGAGAACTTTCCATCAATGAAGAGGAAATTAGAGTAATAATTAGGAGTTACTTTGCCCATCTTTATGCCAATAAATTTGCTAATCTAAATTAAATGGAGGACTATCTACAAAAATATAGATAGCACAGGCTAACAGAAGAGGAAGTAGATTATTTAAATAGCCCCATTTTAGAAAAAGAAATAGAACAAGCTATTTATGAATTTCCTAAGAAAAAATCTCCAGGGCCAAATGGATTTACATGTGTATTCTACCAAACATACAAAGATCAATTAATTCCAATACCATGTAAACTAATTGAAAAAATAGGGAAAGAATGTGTACTACCAAATTCCTTTTATGATACAGATATGGCCTGATAGCTTAACCAGGTAGGGTGAAAACAGAGAAAGAAAACTATAGACCATTTTCCCTAATGAATATTGATGCAAAAATCTTAAATAAAATATTAGCTATGAGATTACAGAGAGTCATCCCCAGGATAATACACTATGACCAAATAGAATTTATAGCAGGAATGCAGGGCTGCTTCAATATTATGAAAACTATCAGCATAATAGATAATATTAATAACCAAACTAGATAATTTTGATTATATTAAGTTAAAACCTTTTTGTTCAAATAAAACTAATGCAGACAAGATTAGGAGGGAAGCAATAAATTGGGAAATCATCTTTACATTTAAGGGTTCTGATAAAGACCTCATTTCTATAATATATAGAGAATTGACTCATTTTTAAGAATTCAAGCTACTCTCCAATCAATAAATGCTCAAAAAATATGAACAATTTTCAGATGATGAAATTAAAACTATTTCTGGTCATGTGAAAAGGTGCTCCAAATCATTATTGATCAGAGAAATGCAAATTAAGACAACTCTGAGGTACCACTACACACCTGTCAGATTGGCTAAGATGACAGGAAAAGATAATGACGAATGTTGGAGGGGATGTGGGAAAACTGGGACACTGATACATTGTTGGTAGAACTTTGAATGGATCTAACCATTCTGGAGAGCAGTTTGGAACTATGCTCAAAAAGTGATCAAACTGTGCATACCCTTTGACCCAGCAGTGTTTCTATTGGGCTTTTATCCCAAAGAGATCTTAAAGGAAAGAAAGGGCCCCACATGTGCAAAAATGTTTGTGGCAGCCCTTTTTGTAGTGGCTAGAAACTGGAAACTGAATGGATGCCCATCAGTTGGAGAGTGGCTGAATAAACTATGGTATATGAATGTCATGGAATATTATTGTTCTGTAAGAAACGACCAACAGGATGATTTCAGAGAGGCCTGGAGAGACTTGCGTGAACTGATGCTAAGTGAAATGAGCAGAACCAGGAGATCATTATACATGGCAACAACAAGACTATATGATGATCAATTCTGATTGACATTGTTCTATTCAACAATGAGATGTTTCAAACTAATTCCAGTTGTTCAGTGATGAAGTAAGCCATATACACCCAAGGAGAGGCCTGTGGGATTTGATTGTGGACCACAACCTAGCATTTTCACACTATTAATATTTGCTTGCATTTTATTTTCCTTCTTAGGTTATTTTTATTTTTTTCTTGTAGATCCAATTTTTCTTATACAGCAAGATAACTACAAATATGTATGCATATATTCAATTTGTCAATATTTTAACATAATTTACATATATTAGACTTCCTTTCATCTAGGGGAATGGGTGGGGAAAAGGAGGGAAAAATTTGTAACAGAAAGCTTTGCAAGGTTCAATGTTGAAAAATTACTCATGCATACATTTTGCAAATAAAAAGCTTTAATTAAAAATAAATAAATAAATAGAAATAAATTTGGATCTGTTCCCTATATATTTGAGAAATGAGATCTTTATCAAAGAAACTTTTACAAATTTCTCCCAGTTCCCTACTTTTCTTCTAATTTAGTTGTATTGATTTTGTTTGTGTAAACATTTTTTATTGAAATAAAAATTATCCATTTTATCTCCCATGAACCTCTCTCATTTTGTCATGAATTCTTCCCCTTTTCATAAATTTTCCATATAATTTTTCTATGCTCCCCTAATATGTTTATAATATTACTTTTTATTTCTAAATTATGTACCCATTTTGAGGTTTTCTTGGTATGTGGAATGAGATATGTTGTTTAGTTTCAGTCAGACTACCTTCCTGTTTTTCCAGCAGCTTTTGTTGAATTGAGACAACTGATTAAAGTTACAATCTAAAAAAAAAATCTACAGAAATCAGCAGCATTTACATATAGTAATTATAACTAATCAGGCAATTTACTGTGCTAGAATGGAACAGTAAATGGAACATTGGACCTGGAATCAGGAAGATCTGAATTCAAATTCAGCCTCAGATACTTGTAGTACTTGAATCATTGTCCAAGTCATTATATGTTTATTTGCTGTAGCTTTCCCATATGTGAAATGAGAATAATATTAGTATTTACCTCCTTAGTGTTATTATAAGAATCAAATAAGAAGAAAATTATAAAGCATTTAGCATATTGCCTGGCACAATAGGTATTTAATAATTACTTATTTCTTAGAAAGGAAAGTTCCATTCACATAACTACAAAATACCTAAAATACCCAAGTCATTCAACCAATTTGCATTCTATTGCTTTATAGGTATAATTTTTAAATGTTCTCTAATGATGTAAAGAACATTTTAAATGATAAAATAATATCTTAAACTCCAGTTTTTATTTCTGAGTCTCCTGATTTTCTCTACTATACTTTCCATTCCTATAGCCTCTTCCTCTGATTGGTAGTTTCCTCTGAGATTTTTTTTCTTCAGCAAAATGCTTAGGCCAAGCACATCTTCATTAGCCCACAGCATGTACTTCTGACTTTCTGGTCAAAGAATAAGAAGAAAGCATTCTCAAATGAAGAATGGTACCTTGTTAATAATAATGTAAGAGTGACCTATTGAAGTCATGCATCAAAAACATTTCTTCAGTGAAGACTACTACAAATAAAAGCAAAGAATGATTTGTCTTATGCTTTTGTATACCATACAACTCAGCCTTTGCTTTTATGTTGTAATGTTGTAAATAAAATTCTGCAGGAGAGTGGCAAAGGAGTTCCACTTTGCTCCAGAAATTTATAGGGATAAAGGAATGGAGAGTGAGACTATAGGGAAATAGATTAACACTCTCTAACCAGGACTCATGGGGGAGGCAATTTGAACATGATTCCAGAACTGGCAAGTGGAGGCATAGGGAAATAGAGATGAAAGGTGGCAAGGTAGTTGGTGAGATTGTACAGGATGTGTTCAAAGAGGAATTGTTAGAAATGAAACATACTTGGCTAAGGCTTTTCTGAAATAATCTGAGAGTGTTAGTCACCAGTTAAGAAGTGAAGCATTATGTTTGACTCTGAGTCCATCGTGAAATAATTGAGAGAAGCAGTCATCAATCAGGAGAGTAGGACCTTAGAGGTCAAATCACTAACAATATGAGAAATAAAAATAAAACCAACTTTGATATTTGGCAGTGATACCAGAAAATAGGAAAAATAAATTTTGTTCAAATTGTTTTTAAAAAGATGAGTCTCTAATGATGATGGAATTAAGAATTGAATTAATAATTCTACAAAGTAATGTGGAATGAAAGAAAGTGAAACCTTTTGACCAATAGTGTCTTAGCAGGGATTAGTCTTATATGCAGACACCTCTCTTTCTGTTCTTTTTTGAAGATGCAGAGAGCAACAGGTATAATCTCAGACTTTTCAAAATCTTAGCTAATTTTCCTTCCTTCCTTCCTTCCTTCCTTCCTTCCTTCCTTCCTTCCTTCCTTCCTTCCTTCCTTCCTTCCTTCCTTCCTTCTTTTTTTGTTTTCTCTACCTCTTCTTCTTTCACCCTACTTCTCCTTCCCCCTTTTCCCTTTTTCCCTTCTCAAAAAAGCAATAGAAAATCCCTGTTTTCTGTAGGATCATATTTAATTCCTCTTTGGCTTTTTATGGTATGACTATAATCTTTCCTTTCAGATTTATTATATATTACTCCCCTTCATTTACTCTATAATACAGTCAAACTCACCTAGTTCCTCTTTTTAAATGACACTGTCTCCCACTTCTGACTTTACAAAGTCCGTTTCTCCCATACTTGAAATCTGCTTACTCATGACTTTGAACTTCTACCTCCTACAAGAGGTCTTTCTCATCCTCTTGACTGTGTTCCACCACCTCCCTCCTCCAGGAAACTTCATGCCTTGTCCTTTTTTGATCCTTCTTGTACTTTATTATAATTTCTAGTTTGATCCTTCTTGCTCTTCAGACATTAACTTTTTCCTGCATAAGCCATCCACCTTTTTGGTTTATTATTTCTATCAGATTAACACCTTCTTTTACATTAACTATTTGGTTGTAAATCCTCATTCTCTCCCATTCTCTAAATTAGGTATTGCTCAATTAGTACTATAGATTTTTCTAGGTTGAAGACTATATACTATAATGGAAAGTGTTGTATGGG
>JAJPUD010000064.1:883070-901390 GCA_023553655.1 Myrmecobius fasciatus
ATGTTGGATTTTATCAAATGCTTTTTCTGCATCTATTGAGATTATCATATGGTTTTTGTTAGTTTGGTTATTAATATAGTCAATTATGTTAATAGTTTTCCTAATATTGAACCATCCCTGCATTCCTGGTATAAATCCTACTTGGTCATGGTGTATTATTCTAGGAATGATTTTCTGTAATCTCTTTGCTAATATTTTATTTAAGATTTTTGCATCAATATTCATTAAGGAGATTGGTCTATAATTTTCTTTCTCTGTTTTTGTTTTACCTGGTTTAGGTATCAGTACCATGTCTGTATCATAAAAAGAGTTTGGTAGGAGTCCTTCATTCCCTATTTTTTCGAATAGTTTATATAATATTGGAGTTAACTGTTCTTTAAATGTTTGGTAGAATTCACATGTAAATCCATCTGGTCCTGGGGATTTTTTCTTAGGGAGTTGATTAATGACTTGTTCTATTTCTTTTTCTGAAATGGGACTATTTAAGTAATTTATTTCCTCTTCTGTTAATCTGGGCAATCTATATTTTTGTAGATATTCCTCCATTTCACTTAGGTTATCAAATTTATTGGCATACAGTTGGGCAAAGTAACTCCTGATTATTGCTCTAATTTCCTCTTCATTGGTGGAAAGTTCTCCCTTTTCATTTTTGAGACTAACAATTTGATTTTCCTCTTTCCTTTTTCTAATTAAATTAACTAGAGGTTTATCTATTTTGTTGGTTTTTTCATAAAACCAACTTTTAGTTTTATTTATTAATTCAATAGTTTATTTACTTTCAATTTTACTAATCTCTCCTTTTATTTTTAGGATTTCAAGTTTGGTATTTGATTGGGGGTTTTTAATTTGTTCTTTCTCTAGCTTTTTTAGTTGCAAGCCCAATTCATTGATTTTCGCTTTTTCTATTTTATGCAAATAAGCATCTAGAGATATAAAATTTCCCCTTATTACCGCTTTGGCTGTATCCCACAAATTTTGGTATGTGGTCTCATTATTGTCATTCTCTTGAATGAAAATAGTAATTGTGTCTGTAATTTGCTGTTTCACCCATTCATTCTTTAGAATAAAATTATTTAGTTTCCAATTGGTTTTTGGTCTATTTTCTCCTGGCCTTATATTGCATGTGATTTTTATTCCGTCATGATCTGAAAAAAATGCATTTATTATTTCTGCCTTCCTGCATTTGATTTTGAGGTTTTTGTGTCCTAGCACATGGTCAATTTTTGTATAAGTTCCATGGACTGCTGAGAAAAAAAGTAAACTCCTTTCTGTCTCTATTTAATTTCCTCCAAAGATCTATCATACCTAACTTTTCTAACATTTTGTTTACCTCCTTAACTTCTTTCTTATTTATTTTGTGGTTTGATTTATCAAGTTCTGAGAGAGGGAGGTTGAGATCCCCCACTATTATAGTTTTGCTGTCTATTTCTTCTTGCATCTCTCTGAACTTTTCCTCTAGATATTTCCATGCTATACCACTTGGTGCATATATGTTTATTATTGATATTGCTTCATTATCTATGGTACCCTTTTGGAAGATATAATTTCCTTCTTTGTCTCTTTTAATTAAGTCTATCTTTGCTTTTACTTGGTCTGAGATCAGGATTGCTACCCCTGCTTTTTTTTGTTCACCTGAAGCATAATAGATTCTGCTCCAGCCTTTTACCTTCACCCTGTATGTATCTCTATGTTTTAGATGTGTTTCTTGTATACAACATATTGTTGGATTCTGGTTTTTAATCCACTCTGCTATCTGCTTCTGCTTTAAGGGAGAGTTCATTCCATTCACATTCCCAGTTAAAATAACTAATTCTGTATTTCCTGTCATCTTATTTACCCTAACTTATGCTTTTCTCTTTCTTATCCCCTTTCCCTCCTCCCTACTATTTTGCTTTTGAAAACCACTTCCCTCAAACAATCCTTCCCCTTTAGAGCCCCACCCACCCCCTTTTCCCCCCTTTCCCTCCAGTTTCCTTATAAGTACGTCTATTATTCCCTCTGAGCCAAATCTGATGAGATGGAGATTAACCCAATTCTCATTCCCCTCCCTTTTCTCCCCTCAATCATTATAGGTTTTCTTTGCCTCTACATGAGATGTAATTTCCCTTATTTTACCTCCTTTTCCTCTTCTTCCAGTGTTATCCCTTTTCTACCTCTAATTTCTTTTTCAGTTTATCATATCATAAGATTCATAAAATCACAATAAACATATAATAATCATAAAATCACAGTAATCATATGATAATAATCATAAAATCACAGTAATCATATCATAATCATAATGTAATAATCAATTCATAAAATCAACCCTCATTCTATAAGTATCTATAACATAAATATAGTTCTCAAGAGTTATTTTTTCTTGTTACCTTTTTATGTTTCTCTTGTGTTCTGTGTTTGTAGATCAAATTTTTTGTTCAGTTCTGGTCTTTTCAGTAGAAATAGGTGAAATTCTCCTATATCATTGAAAGACCATCTTCTTCCCTGGAAGATAATGCTCATTCTAGCTGGGTAACTTATTCTTGGCTGTAATCCAAGTTGCTTTGCCCTTCGGAATATCTGATTTCAGGCCCTTTGATCCTTCAAAGTAGAAGCTGCTAGGTCCTGTGTGATCCTAATTGTAGCTCCCCAATATTTAAATTGTTTCTTTCTGGCTTCTTGTAATATCTTTTCCTTGGTATGATAGTTCTGGAATTTAGCCACGATATTTCTGGGGGACTTAATTTTTGGGTTTCTTTCAGGAGGTGATCGGTGGATTCTTTCAAGGAGTATTTTGCCTTCTGGGTGTAAAATATCAGGGCAGTTTTCTTTTATGATTTCCTGGAATATAGTGTCCAGGTTCTTTTTTTCATCATGGCTTTCAGGAAGCCCTATAATCCTTAGATTGTCTCTCCTAGATTTATTTTCCAGGTCAGTTGTTTTTCCTAGGAGATATTTCATGTTTTTCTCTATCTTTTCATTTTTTTGTTTTTGTTCAACTGATTCTTGAAGTCTTGATGAGTCATTAATTTCCAATTGTTCGATTCTAATTTTTAATGTCTTATTTTCTTTAGTTACTATTTTTAGTTCCTTTTGCAATTGACCAATTACATTTTTTTGTTCACTGCATTCTTTTTCCATTTTTTCTATTTTATTTTGCAGTAATCTCATTTCGTTTCCCCATGTTTCTTCTAACTCTCTTTTAACATTTTTTATGCAATCTTCAAAGAAAGCCTTGTGACATGGAGACCAATTTATGTCTCTCTTTGGGGCTTTTTCTGGAGTTGCTTTACCTTTAGGGACCTCAGGATTTGAAGTCTGTTCTTCCCTCTCTCCATAAAAGTTGTCTATGGTGAGAGCTCTTTTTGGTTTTTTATTCATTTTTTTTAAAGGTGTGAGGTCTGTTTAGGGCAAAGGTGGAACAGCTGCTTTAATTTGCCCTGGGGCAGTTCTGCTGATTGAGTTATTTCAGGAACTGGGCAGTTCTGCTGATTGAATTATGTCAGGGGCTGGGCAGCTCAGCTGATTGAATTATTTCTGGTGCTTATCAGACCTGTTGTTTGATTGATTGCTTTAAGGTGTTGTGTAATGGCAGCTAGTTACGATGCTCATCAGGGGTTCAGTGGTTCACAATCTATCCCCCTCAAAAGGCAGACCCTCCAAACCACCTGCCCACAATCAGGACAAATTGTTCCAAGAGGCCTGCAGAAGACTCCCAGGTGTGTGAAAAGCACAACGCTCCCACTCCTGTTCTGACTCCTGTTCCAGCTCCCTGCTCCAGCTCCCTGCCCTGGTCTCCCTGTGCTGCAGTCTGGGTTCAGTAGGCCACCCCCTGCCCCATTAAAACAGACCTGTTTTGAGGTTCTTCCAGAGTATCTTCTTCTAGAATCGTGTTGTTCTCCGGATATTGTGGATTTTTTTGCTTCAGAATCAGTCTAGAGGCTTCATATTTTGTTGGTTTGAGGGGAGGTTAGAGGAGGTTACAGAGAATCCTGTCTGATCTCCGCCACCATGGCTCTCTCCGCCACCATGGCTCCCTCTCTCACTCTTATAGAGTCATCCCTTATAATAAAAAAATGCAAATGAGAAAAAAGGCTGTTCTGCAAATCTAATCAAAATATCACATTTAATAGTATATATTGTTCCATAGTTATTGTATCCATCTCACTTTTCCTTTGTAAGTAAGGAAGAGACAGAAGTCATAATCAATCAGGTCAGTAAGTAAATAATGTTATTCTGTTATTCACGGACATATAGTAGAACCTGAAAATTATTGATATTAAATACTGGCTTTTTGTTTCAGGAAGAAGGTTGGAGTTATAAAAACTGTGCACTGATCTCTCTTTTTTCTCTCTTTTCAATTCTAGACCGAAGTACATCTATAACAGGACATAATCTTGGTTGACAAACCTGTCTTCCTCTTCAGTTCTGTGCCAGGGTCTAGTACAGAATAGGTATTCTTCATTCACTTATCATTTCTTATATCAATTGTTAGGCTAAACTATGTGACTATATAATTGTGAGCTTAATTTAGAAAGGTCAGAAGTGTTGTAGTGATAGATGCACTTGATATAGAACTAGATAATAAGCAAACAGGAATATTTAGAAGACCTCATCATCTATTAGTCAGTCAGTCAGTCAATAAACTTTTTAAGGGATTACTTAGGGATTAAACTGAGTAATAAATATTAAAAAAAAGTAGTTTCTCTTCTTTATACAGGGGAAATAAGTAATAGTTCATAGTCTACTGGGAGGGACAAGAAGAAAATACACATTTACAGAAAATTATGTACTACATAAATTGGAAGTAATTGAAAAAAGGGAAGACACAAGCATTACAAAAAGATTCGGAAAACCTTCCTGTAGATGAGATTTTAGTTGAAAGTTAGGGGAATCTAGTAGGTAAAGATGAGAAGGGAGAGTATTGTAGGCACTGGGGACAGCCAGAAAAATTGCGCAGAACTGAGTGATGGAGATTTATAGAGGATCACACTTACATTTGGATTTGTTTTTGGATATACTCCCTAACAATGAGACATCTCCTGAGAACATCCATTTTCCTCTTTTATACTTTGTTTGATATTACTGAGATCATTTAATAAAATTATCTTTGTTGTTGCATATATCAAAATGACCTTAATGTGCCAAAAGAGATATTTGGTTTGAAAAGAGATTTTAAAATTTTTCTCAACTAAATTTAGTACTATTTTATAGTCAGTTAGTAAACAGCAGTATATTTCATATTTTTTGTACCTTTAAGTAATTTGTATGGCTATTAATATGTGATGTTAGGAGCAGCTTAGTGATGCAATGGATGGAGTACTTCCTGAAGTGAGGAGAACTGATTTCAAATTTTACCTCAGCAACTTACTACCTGTGTGAATTTATGCAAATCATTTAATTCCAATTGCCTTTTTTAAAAAAATGTACTTTATATATTGCCATTTGTGAAAGTGTCTTTTCTTCTTGTGTTTTCATTAAGTTCACCTTTGATGGATATAGTTCTCAGAAATATGTCATACAATGCCATATTAGGCATATAATTTGGAAGTTACTTTGATTAACTTTTTTGAGTAGTAACAATATCCATAATTGTTTCCTTTTTCACCTTCACCTCCTGGCCTCCCTAACTCTATTTAAAACCCCATCTTCTTTAAGAGACCTTTCCTGATGGTCCTCCTTGTTAACACTTTTCCTTTGAGAACATCTTTTATTTTAACTGTATATAATTTATGTGTACAGTTGGTTTTGTGTTGTCTTCCTTCTTTAGAATATAAGTTCTGTGTTTGCAGGGATCAGGTTTTTGCCATTCTTTCTATCTCTAGCACTTAGTTTAGTGCTTGGCATGGAGTATATACTTAATAAATATTTGATAACTGACTTATAGTTCAATATTTTCCCATATTTTTTATATCATTTGTTCCTTTAGTGTTCTCAAAATTGTGTCATTTGCTTCATAGATTGGCCTTCTGACTAATGATACTTTTTCTCCTTTAATTTCTTGTAGTGGAAATTATACTTCCATATATATATATATACACACACACAAACATTTCCCCCTTTCATTTTTTTTCTCTTGTCCACATATTTCTTAACTTTTAATCCAATGGTCTTTTCTTATTCTTCATCTTTTTTGATATTTCTGTAGTGTTTGATATTGTTGAGTAGTCCCTCTTCCTGGGATTTTCTATTCCCTGGCTTTTTGTGATACTGACTTTCTTCTGTTTTATCTTCAAGTATATAACCACTTTTTCTCCATAATCTTAATCAGTGTCCTATCTCACTATACAGACTGCTAGATTTTCTTCTTAAAGTCATATTTTCTTTCTCTTGTGGAAATCACATCATTTCTCTTAGGTTTAGCTCTCTTTTCTGTGTTCATGACTTCTATATCTCTATATCTACCTTGATTTTCTCTTTTAATGTTTAATGGAACTCATTATTTTTCTTTTCAAATCAACATATACATTCCAGGTGTGAGTATGTATATAGGTACATATGTATTGTATGTTTATATGCATGGTATTTCCCCTCTAGTAAAAGTGAAGGGCTATTTCCATTTTGTTTTAGTGCCCCCAGGGACTACTATAGTGATTTACATATATTTTACATTAAAATTAAATATTATTGGGATAGCTAGTTGGTATAATGGATAGAGCACCAGCTCTATCAGGAGGACCTGAGTTCAAATCTTGCCTCAGACACTTAACACTTCCTGGCTGTGTGACCTTAGGCAAGTCATTTAGCCCCAGTTGCCTCAGGGGGGGAAAAGTATTTTTCTTCATCAGCAATACATTATGTTGGTAGAGAAAGCCATGAAGTACATTTGAAAATACATATAGTCACTAGTTAAGATATTAGAAATTAAGGTTATGTTTCTCTTTCAGGACAAAGAAAGCTCAATCCCTTTATATGGTTCTTATCTAACAATTTTTAATTTTTTAATGTTCCTTTGAACACTCCTTCTTGTTAATGCTCATTCTAAAATGTAGAGCCCACAACTGAACATAATACTCCATCTGAAGATAACCAAAATCTAGTTTAGAACAGACATACTCCAGGAAAAAGATAGCCAATAGTAGAAGTTCAATTTTACTCAAGGGATACAAATAAAGAAATTAAATTCTCAATTACAAGCATAAACTCCTTGGAATAGGAAAAGCAAACCAACATCTTAGAATGAATATGTTTCTATCCTCATATGAGTCCCTAATTGATGAAAAAAATTCACACTACAGCACTAGATCACAAGAAAACCAGCTCTGAACATGCTAGATAGATAAAAGTCTAGGTTACCCATATGCCTGAAGCCTCTGAAAGTTTAAAAGATTAAATCTGAAAAGCTTTACTTAAAGGACTTCAGGATTAATGACCCAGATTAATTAGAAGAATAAGTTAAGTCAACAAGCATTTTTAAAGTGCTTCTTATTTGCCAGACACCATGCTAAGCACTGGAAATGTTGTTCTGAGCAGAAAGAAAGACAGCCCCTTGTCCTTTAGGAGCTTGGTTGTAACCAGGGAAGACAGCACAGAAAAGGAAGGTGGATAGGGTGGGGGTGGGGATGCTTGTGTAGGGGCATGATAGAGAAAATTAGCATCAGGATTAGAACCTGGAATGGAGGGAAGAATGGTTAGCCTGGCTTCAGAGGTGTGTGTGTGTGTGTGTGTGTGTGTGTGTGTGTGTGTGTGTGTGTGTGTCCTTTATTGGAGGTTCTGAAAGGAATCCTTTACTTAGAATGCTGAAGTAAAATGTATCACTGATATGAAAAATGAGAGGCTCCAGTGGATTTCCAGAGTGGAAAGGTTTCTGGATGATAGCAGTGAAAGTCCCCAGTGTTGATGAAACCAATTTAGAGCGAGGGTTAAGTTGTAGTATGGACCCAAGAAGAGTATTTGAAACATCTGAATGACCATGATGTTCCAGCAAAACTTATGTAGCAGATAAACTTTATAGAAAATGATTTAGAGTAGTTTTAAATGTTGGTTTTATGTTATATTTTAAATCATGACAAAACTAGAACCTGTGCCAGAGGCCACTCTCTCTGTTACTGTCTTTGTCTCTGTTTCTGTGTGTCTGTCTTGTCTCTCTCTGTCACACACATGCACATGCTCATGTATACATACCTACCCACCCACACACCCCTCTCTAAAGAAATCACATCTAGGATAAATGCCTTGCTTGGGCACACAGCTAATAAAATGCCTGAGGCAGGAATAACCTGCAGATTTTACTGATTTCAGGGTCCAAGTCATATCCTCTAGTATATATTGATCTTCTCATTTTAAACCAATACTGTAAATTAGTTCTGAATACAGTTGACCTTTGTCCTCTCTGGTTTTGGACACTATGGCTCTTTAAATGAAGTCTCAGATTGCATTAGCTATTCTGACTTGTCTTTTTCTCCAATCATTCTAATTACATTTGAGGTCTTTTGTTGACTCTATTTCCATGCCATCTTTTATACTGTTCTTTCCATTCACTCAGGCACCATCCTCTCTTAAGACTTCATGCTCTCACTGCCCTCAGTAGCTGTATTCTGTCCTTCACATAATTGGCAAAATGATAACTCTTAAAGCAGAGTTCTGACCAGGTTCCTTTTTAGCTTAAGCAATCTCAATGATTTCCTATTGTCTTTAGAATCATATTTAAACTTCTTTGGCATTTGCAGTTCTTCACAATATGATGACATTACCATCACTATTACCACCACTCCCACCACCCAACATCATCATCATCTTAACTTGCATTTCCTTCTGTTTTATCTTAAGTCTGTAATTACTTTTTCTCTGTAATCTTAATCAATATCCCATCTGCATTTATATAGTACTTTAAAGTTTGCAATGCACTTTACAAATATCTCACTTCATCCACAAAACAGAGATTAGTGCTATTATTAATCTTATTTTACAGATGAAGAAACTGAGGCAAAAATGGTTAGAGGACTTGTCCAGGGTCACATAGCAATTATGTGTCTGAGGCAAGCTGTGAATTCAGATTTTCCAGGCTCAAAATACAATACTCCATTCCCCATGGCATTATATCCTTTGTTCTCTATTTTCTAGCCCAAATCACCTATTTGCCTTGGACAATTCTTTGTATTTCTCTCCATGCATTTGTCTCATGGTATATGGAATTCTTAGTTCTTTATTTCCTTTTTTTTCAGATACTTACATTCTTTGAAAGTCCATTCCATCTCAAATGAGTCCTTTTGTTATCTCCTAGGTATTAGTGTCCTTACATTTACAATATATGTATTTTGTATGTATTGACTTCTCTCATTGCTGCTTCTCCCTGTAGACTACAAATTCCTTGAGAGCAAGGGCTTTTTCAGTTTTTGGTCACATTATTACTTGACAAGTTATTATGTCTTTATATTTCTGGTAACTTACATGCTATTTTTATTTAGAACATAATGAATACTAGTTAAAGAAATGAGTGAATTCAACCTATTTTTCTAGTCTAATGAGTTGTTTATATATCTTGACTATGTCATTTAACATGTTATATCTTCTAGTTTTGTATCATTTGAATATTGGGAAAATAAATCATTTATACTTCATAGAAGTCATTGATGATAATAAAGTTGCATGGGTACAAAGACAAATCTTTGAGGTATCATACTTAATAGTCACCATTAATTAATCTCATTGGATCTATTATTTATCCAACTCTGACTCCACCTTAATCTTCCTTTAATATATCACAGTGATGTCAAACTCAAATAAAAAGTAATCCTTGCAGGCACACATTAAATTAGAAAGCCACAAATTAATACCATGTGTGTATATATGTATATATATGTGCACACACCCATACATAGTGTATTTTAAAAAAATTTGTTAAATATTTCCTAATTTCCCAATCACCTCTTTAATATTGACCTCCCTCCCTCACCCATGTACACCCTTCTTATATTGAAGGTTGGGTTTGGGGGTTTTTTTGGGGGCCATCTAGGATGTAAGCTATGAATTTGATACCTCTGGTCTTCTACACATCACTCTACCTTAGTATAAAGTTCTCATTAAGCAGGTAGTCGGCTCAGTAGATAAACCCTTATACCTGAAATTGGGATTCAAATCTGGCCTCAGACATTTATTAGCATGTGATTCAATCCTTTTCACCCTCAGTTTTTCCATGTATAAAATAGGTGTAATAATAGTACCTACCTTCTAGTTCTAAGGTTGTTATGAGGATCCAATGAGATAATATTTGTAAAGTCCTCACAAAGAATAGCACATAATTATATAAATATTTCCTATCATTATTATTATTTTAATAATAATAAAGCCAAATGTGTTGGGAAATTATTATCTACAGCATTACTCTGATTTATTATTGTAGTTTCATGTTAAAAAGTAAGATCTTTTACAATCTACTTTTCATGAAATCATAAATGTTAATATTCAGTATTGCCCTTCTCTAAAGATTCTCTATTCATGAAATCATAAATGTTAATATTCAGTATTGCCCTTCTCTAAAGATTCTCTAAAGATCCTTCCCAATCCTGAAATTCCTTGTCTGAGTTTTTCATCCTGATAAAGACCAAGTTCTTCAGTTTTGTTGCGTTTTTATAAATATAATAATATTTACCTCATTTTAAAGCAAAATTATTCCTAATACGTAAGAAAAATCTAAATTTAGAAGTAGGGGAGAGGGTAAAATGGATACCATTTTGGTTGATAGTGTCTTAGGGCAGCAAATGGAATAGGAAGTAGGTAGAAGAATTCATTAGCTTATCTTGAGAATGACTTGGGGCTTGCAAGTCATCTGGCTCGTATAAGTTTGAATCTATTCTATGTTTTTACCTTTATGTTACATGAATTTCTTCATATATTCCTAAACTAAATTTTTTTCTGTCCTCATTTCCCTCCAAATTTCTAGGGACACTAAACTTTCTGCTAGTCCTTACATAGTATACTATTTCTCATCTTTATGTTCTTTCGCTAGTTATCACCCATCTGTAGAACTCTCTCCCTCCTCATTTTTACTTCTTGCCTTCCTTCACCTAAAGGTCTCACCTAAAATCTATAAGAAGCTTTTCCTTGTCCTCATTATTAGTGTGTTCCCTCTGAGAATTTAGTTATCTTGAGTGTATCTTGCTTGCATCTTGTTGGTTACTTGTTTCCCCCATTACACTGGGGAGAAAGTCCTGGAGAATAATATTTTTTTTTGTGACTTTCTTTGTATTCCCAGAGCTTAGCACAGTTCTTGGCACATAGAAAAAACTTGGTAATAAATTCTTCTTGATTTACTAATTATTCTAATCTATAACTAGTTTGCCCTCCTCTGGTCCAGGAGTATTGAAATTTTTTGATGTCAGGATCTATTTATAGTCATAAAAATTACTGAGGTCTCCTCAAAGAGCTTTTATTTATATAGTTTTATATCTATTGACATTTCTTAGATTAGAAATTAAAATATCTTAGTATTATTGTAAAAAATAGTTTTCATGTCTTAGATCATTTGAAAATGTCTTGGGGATCTCCAGGAGTTCCCAGGTCATATTCCAAATTGCTCTAGACTTTATCACTTGCCTTTTCTCATGCTCTTCCTGCATCCATAATACCTTTTGTCTTTTATTTTTTAGCAATCAGGGAATAGTGTCTTTCTTGGTCAGGAGACCTGCCTGCTCATAAACTTTGTTTATGGGTAAGTTAACTTCAAGAGATGCAGTTTCCTTATTTCTATAATGGGAAATTAATATGTATACCATATTTTTTATAGAGTTGTTGTGAAGAAAGTATTTTGTAAACTTAAAAATGCCATCAGCATGTGAGTTTTAACATTCTTCTCTCCCTTAAGCCCAATGGAATTCCAACATCAGGCATTGAGGAAGCCCACATTTCTGACAACACCAAGGGACAGTAATCTTATTTTAGAGATTTGTGTAAAGTTTTCTGGCAGAGGTCATAGGAGTTAGAGCTTGAGGAGACTTGAAATGTCATCTTGCACAACCCTTTTTCTCACCTTTGCCCTCTGTGGCACTCATTTTCAATTCTTCAGTGACCCTTGTGTTCCATTTCTCACAACAATTTGACAACATCGGTAGAATATTGGTATTAAAAATATCCATCCTCATATTTGGGAGAAATGTAAAGTTTTAAAAGGAGATTTATACTTTCCTGAAAGCAGTCCAGCTGAATATCCTCTTTCTTTTTATTTCTGGACCCACTTCATTATTCGTTAGCACTATTTTGGGTGGGAGTGGGATGTATCTTGTCCTGAAAAAAGCCATTATTTTAAAAATCTTTTTCCATCTTTACTTATCTAATCCCTTCTTGATTCCAGGAGACCTATAGTAGACTACACTATTTCTCCTCTCCTTTTGTTTCTACTAAACCAAATTCTTTCCATATCCCTCTTTTAAAGAATTTTCTCGCATGAGTATCTGTATTTACACACACATGCTTGTTATCTTTCAGTTATATATGTATTTGTTGAAGTAAGTACTGAATGTATGTATGTACATATAGAAGGAGGACAGAAATGAGGGTAGGAGAGAGGCAGAGTGACTGAGGGAGAGAAGACAAAAACAGATATATGTGTAAGTACATATGCACACACATACAGGGAGGAAAGGAGAGAGAGAGAGAGAGAGAGAGAGAGAGAGACAGAGAGAGACAGAGAGACAGAGAGACAGAGAGACAGAGACAGAGAGACAGAGACAGAGACAAGGTATTGTTTGTGTCATTTGCTGACTCTGTGATCTTCCTCTGGTCTAGTCATTTGACAGGTTTCTGTTTCTTCATATGTAAATGAGACTTTAGACTAGTTTGCTCTGAATGAGCTCTCATTTCTTAATATTATCAGATAGGTGAAAGCAGAGATTCATAATTTTCAATTTACTCATCTAGTCTGTCAGAATGCATGATGTTTGGAACAGAAAGAATAGATCAGGAGGGATAACCAGAAAGCAGGGGTATATAGTATTATTGAGTTGTTTCATTTGTGTTTTCAGTTTTTGTGACCCCAGTTAGGGTTTTCTCAGCAGAGATACTGCAGTGGTTTTCCTTTTTCTTCTCCAGCTCATTTTTATAGTTAAAGAACTGAGGCAAACATGGTTAAATGACCTTCCCGGGGTCACATAACTAGTAAGTGTATGTGGCTGTATTTAAACTCATGAGGATGAATCTTTCTGATTTCAGCCCCAGTGTTCTTATGTACAGTGATGCCTAGCAAGGGGTATAGGAGGACATCACAGGCTGGCTGCTTTTGATGAATTTAAATAACAAGAACCAGATGACTTATAACCATGCTAATGTCTTTTGAGTTTTAGCAGTAACTGTCTATTAGATATTTCAAAGTGAATGTCCTTTAGATGTTTTAAACTCAATATGCCCCCCAAAGAATTCATCTTTCTCTGCTCAAACCTACCACCTCTTTTCTAAATATTATTTTACAGTGCATAGAAAACTGGCTTTGCTCTCAGTGAACCTAGGAGTGCTCCACACTTCTGGTTCCTCTTGCTCTGATGCTTTGGTCTAGGTTCTGTTGACCTTTAGGCCTTGTTACCAGAGCCCCTGTTGGTTTCTGCCTCCCATGACACTTTCCTGGAAGATTCAATATTGACCAGCTTCCCTGCCATATAGATCAGGCTTGCTTTTTCCCCTCTCTAACCTTATAAGTCAGTCGAGCAGTGTCTGATAATTGACTAGACTAGGAGATTAAGTTTTAACAGCTAATATAACTTCCTGGTCACCTAAGTGTACAGAAAAGGCCACCCTAAGAGTAAGCATTGGTGAAAATCCTAATATTTTTGTGAGTCACCACCTCCAGCCCTGTTAACCAAGTATGTTTCTGTATGGAGATGAGGAGAATCACATCTATAAGTAATGCTAAGTATGCTTTTCATGCTAAGAGCAAGTCAACCTCCATTCATTAACTATTAGATGATCTAGTGTCTCATTTCATTCCAGTTCTGAACTTTAAGTATCACACTATCTGAAGCAGGCCTTGGCCTGTGATTGCCTTCAGGTGCCTTCTTCTGCATTCCTGGAATAGAAGGAGCAAAGTATCAATATTTTTCTTAAGGCATCTTGGTTGTTGCTTTTGACCATCTTTGCTGAGGTGTCTATGCCTTCTCTAAGACCATTGCTATGTTAACCAGTTTCTACCTCACATTGCTTTATAAGGAAGGTTCTTTGTACATTGAGGAAACTTATAAAAATTTGAATCAATAATAGTAAGGGTAATAATAAAAATATCTTTCTAGCTATATTATAGCTATGAATCATGGGCCACTATGTTCTCAGAAGGATTGGTCATATAGGTAGCCCACTTAGTATAGGTAGCTTATAGATTGTTCACAATGGATTATATTTAGTAGTATAATAATTATCACAACTATGTGTGTTCAGAAGTGGAAGTGGTTTAATCATATGGCAAGACACATGGGGAGCCTTAGGCCCATCTTGGAATAACTAACATTGGCCTCCAGCCCTTAGAACAGGAGAAGAAGCAGAGGGATTTTAATTTGTCCTAGTGGAGGGAGTAACTTTGTGAGTTGGATAATGGGTGCATAATAAGTATAATAAATATTTTTATAATTACAATTAATAATGCTGATGATAGTATTGAATTATAGAGATCTGTAAAGGAATACTGGCATGTTCTTATTTATTCCATTATGATTTCACATGTTT
The DNA here is from genome assembly GCA_023553655.1 of Myrmecobius fasciatus. NCBI lineage: Eukaryota > Metazoa > Chordata > Mammalia > Dasyuromorphia > Myrmecobiidae > Myrmecobius > Myrmecobius fasciatus. The sequence continues at coordinate 897,693 of JAJPUD010000064.1, forward strand.
ATCAATCATAGTTGTGAGGATTTAAGATCTATTTTAACATCTTGTATCTGATGACAGATGTGGTTAAAACATCTCTTTAATGTGTCTATAAATATTAGTAGATTTATTTTGAAGTATTGTTTCATTATTACTAAGGTGTGATTAAATATCAAGAATATTGCTTTCCCAATTGTTCTATTGCAGTATTTAATGAGTGTAATTAAACGGAAAAATTGCCTTTTTTAAAAAAAACTGATGATAGTCCATTAGTGTCTCTGTCTCTTCAGAAAAGCAAAGAAGTGAATTATTAGAATGACGAATGAGTCAAAGTTACTCTAGTGATGGAGAGGTTTGATTTCCTTCCACATAATCTTCAATTAGTGATCTCTGGAAAAGGATGTTTTTTCCAAAGGGTAATAGAGAAGTAATGAGATCAGAAGGAGGTCAGAGCCAGCGTCTTCATTTGGCAGTTTGATTAATTTATTTCCCCCTCTTGGAGATGGCTGGAAGGGGCTTTTGTCACCCTGTGTTTTTCATGGGACTCTAACCTGAGTGACTGTGGAAATTATTTGCTGCTATTGAAAGCACATGTAAGTTGACTTAGAATGAAAAGCTTATGAGTTTCCATTTGATCTTTATTATAGAGGCCACTGTCATTGCTGAATATAATGGCAATTTTTTTTTGTCTCATCCTCCAGTATTTTTTTTTCAAATCTCAATTCGTATCTAAATTTCTTATTAGAAAATGGTAATTAGAAACTTCATAAAGATGACAAGCTTATATAACATTGACATTGCTACTTACTACTATGTCATTAGAAATCACTTTGCTTTTCTGGCCTTCCACTTTGTCATCTGTAAAATGAGAGGCTTGAAGTAGATGAATACCAAGGTCCAAGAGAAATGAACCTCTGAAGTATAAAATATGAATAAAAAGGAAAAAAGACACCTGAAGCAAGTTTTTGAAATTATACTCAAGCATCTGTCTTGCTTTAGAAATTGGAGGCATGTGACATGCAAAATATACTATTATGGCATTTATGCTTCTCTTACTCTTCTAATTGCACCCTCTTATTTTTTTTAAACACAGTATAATTAGTTTGAAATAACTGACAATGGCATGTAATAATTCTGGGCCTAGATTAATAGTTTAATGTATTTTATGTACCATTCTAATAATAATAGTATGTGACATTCTAATTTTTTACAGTTTATAAAATGTTGTAGTAAAAATTTTGTGTAGAAGTTAATAAAGTATTTTTTCTACTGCAATAAATATTTATTAAAAGTTGCCTGCATTTTAGTCCTTGTGCTAAGTGTTGGGGATACAGAGAAAAGGATAAGATAGTTCCTGACCTCAAGAAACTCACAATCAAAGGGGGAAGACCACATGCAAGCATTTATGCTCAATTAAGCTATATGCATAATAAATTGAAGATAACTAGAAGATGAAAGGCACTAGAATTAAGGAGGATCAATAAATTTTTTTCTTGCAGAAGTTGGGAACCCAAGGAAACAGACTGAGATAAAAGGAGAGAGAATTTCAAGATACATGAGATAGTTATTGAAAATGCCTGGAAACAGTCTCATGGAGGGGAAGTGATATATTTAAAATCTTTTATCACACATTAATTGTATCACAACTGAAATTTGAAACTGTTTTCCCACTCCAATTTTGATGTTTACCATTATGTTTTTTACTATCACTTAACATAGTATCATCTGGCACATAGATGTTTTTAAAGTGTTTATTAATTAATTGATTGATTGACTATATCATGCAGAAATATTCTTTCAAAATTAATGATTTCAACTCACAAAACTGTGAGACTTTCATTAACAAAGCATATTCTTCTCATCACCAATTATATCAATACCTCATAAATATCTCTCTCTGACTTATCAAGGTGGAAACTACCTCTACTAGGACAAGTTGCAAAATCTCCACACCATAGTAGATAACTTTCTGTGGTCAAAGGCCCTTACTTTCTGGTTGTTAATTTCTTATGTTAAGCCTCTGAAATGCTGAAATGAGCTGTGTTGGTCCTCAGGTCATAGTATATCACTTGCCATGCATTCTAAATATTTTTAGTTTTTATATATCACCTTTCCGAGTTTTCATTTTTCTAGCTGAATCCTTTGAGAGTTTTGCTAGAATCACTGTCACACCAGTAAGTCTTTGGACTAGTTCAGTGAAGTATTATACTACTATTACTATTACTGCTGCAGTTGCTGCTACTGTCAGATCTACTATTTCTATTTCTTTCTGTTACTTTTACTTCTGCTACTGCTACTGTCAGCTCTATTATTTATATTTGTTTCCTTCTGTTACTTTTACTTTTGCTACTGCTATTTCAATCTTCACTATTGCTGCTATTGGTACTGTCATTTCCACTATTGCTCCTGTTGCTGCTGCTATTGCTATTACTATTACAACTACTGCTGCTACATTTATTACTATTACAATGTCTATTATTGCTGCTGCTGCTCCTACTACTATTGCTGCTGCTGCTGCTGCTACTATTACTTCTACTACTACTACTGCTACTGCTACAGCTGCTATAAATATAATTACTATTACTACTATTATTATTGCTACCATTACTAATATTACTATTACTACGACTACTACTATCCCTTCCCTTCTGCCTCCTCCCATTACTACTGTTTCTGTTATTATTGCTTCTATACTACTATTAATATTGCTACTACCACTGCTACTGCTGCTTCTTCTACCATTACTGGTACTTCTGTTGCTGCTGCAACTATTACAACTACTACTTCCACCATTACAATTGTTGCTGCAGCTGCTAATTTTATCAGATAAATGACAAATACTGAAGCGTTTTTAGTTTATAATTTGATATTTCAGTATTTCATTAGATCTGTGATTCATTTAGTCTGGTGTCCCCCAAGGGCACCAACTAAAATTTATTTATATTTTTTCATCCTCTGTACTTCTATCCCATGCATTTTTATCAAATTCTCTGTAGGGGGATCACCCAGCATGCTGGAATCTTTATTCTAGGTGTTCTTACATATTAAAAGATTTGAACACTATAGCACTTATGCTCTCCATGTATTTTGTCTCTTATATGAGAGCATGCTGAGATGATTTCCTTTTCTAATCAAACATCACCTAGATAATATGTTCTTGAGTAATATTCTTGCTTCTGAATTGCCTACCATAGAAATAATAGTCTTCAAAATATAATTGAAAAGCATATGTTTAATGTGAAATTTCTTTCACTACTTTCTTATTGCTTTTCTTCTGCTTCTCAAGGGACTGATACTCATCATTATGAACAATTCATAATTATCTTTTGTTTCCTGGATACTGTCCTAGGCATTACCCTTTAAGAATTTCAGTGCCCCCAACTCTTGAGTTTTTGATATTTCCTTGAATGATTAAAAAAAAAATCTGTATTCTAGGATAATTTGATTTAGACGGAAATAATTTTAGATACTATTTAGGACATCTCTTTCATCTTAAAGAGGAAGAAATTGATGTCCAGGGAAATTTAATGATTTTTCCAATGTCATATACTTATATAGTAAAGTAACATAGGGTATTTACAAAACCACGTCCCCTTGACTCCAAATTTTTTTTGTCTCTATTACATTAAGTCAATTTGGCATTTCTTTTTTTTTTTTTTTTTTTTTTTTTTTGCTGAGGCAATTGGGGTTAAGTGACTTGCCCAGGGTCACACAGCTATCCA
>JAJPUD010000064.1:902719-921923 GCA_023553655.1 Myrmecobius fasciatus
CAAGTTATATTCCTCAGAAGCATTTGACACTGGTTAAAAAAAAAAAAAAAATAGAAAGATGAATCAATGAAGCAGTCTAGGGAAGAAAGAACCAGAAATAATTTAACTATAATCTAGAGTTTGATAAACACAAAAACATAAATTACCTTATAAATAATTTCCTATTTGCTAAGAACCGTTAGCAAAACAAAAGCAATGTGGTAGAAATTAGCCTTAGCTAAACATCATATACCTTATTTCACAATAAATTAAAAATTGATATGTGACTTTAATATTAAAATAGAAATTTTAATTAATAGTAGAAATGAAGCATTCATATATTTTTGCAGGTATGGATTACAGCTGAATTTTTAGCCACACAAAGGATAAAAGGCAATTAGAAATGATATAATTGATAGTTTTGATTACATGATATGGATATATTTTTGCAAGAACAAATTTAATACATCTAGGTTAAGCAGTTGACTGGGAATTTATTTGTATCAAATATTTGTGATAAAACAGAACTATTAAAGTTTCTTGATATAAATTCATTTCAAATTTTAACAATAATTTATATTTAAATATATTTATATTAAAATAAAATATTTTAGATTAGAAAATTTTTTCATTGGTATTAGCAGCTGTGATGTGATATACTGAACCCAGCTCTTTCACTTCCTGCCTATGTGAACTTGATGAAAACACCTAATTTCTCTGATTTCTCATTTTCTTCACCTGTAAAATAAGGGGTTTGGGCTCAAACCTTATTTGGCCTCTAAGTATGTAATCATATTGCAGCTCAAATATACTCTTATGAACCTTATACCAATTCACATTTTCACAAATGAACCTTGTGTCTTGGAACAAGATAGTGAGTCTCCATATATCATTAACTCTAACTGCCACTGATATATTTATCTCCAGTATCATCAGTTGTGAATCAGTTTAGTCAGGCAACCTTAAATAGTTTTGATAAAGGGGTATTGACTAAATGATCCTAGGATGCTGCTCAGACATCCAGCATTCCCTCTGTCCCATGAAACTCAGAAGGTTTCTTTTCAGCCTCAGATTTTAGGGAGGGAAGGTAACCCAAGATCAACCCTGAAGCCTCTCATTATTCCTCAGGAAGATTCTTCTCAAGGGTTTTACTGTAATGCACCTATCACCTCAATTTTTAAAAGGACTCAAATTCTAACTGGCTTGATAATAGACAACCCCTAGAGGGAGCGACCTATTCTCCTTGGCTTACACAAACATAAGACTTGTACAATGTCACCTTAGCTCAGTGAAGTTTTCATAATTAGGCTAAAGCATATAATTGATACACTGAACACCTTATCACTTATTTTAATTAGGATGGATGTTAAGATTGATTCTCAATCATCACGACTTCTCTGTGATTTGCAAAGTTAAGTAGTATTATAATTATTTTAGAAATGAAGAAATTGAGGCTCAGAGAAAGAAACTGGGTTTCAGGAATCACATAATATAACTTGGCAGAGCTGTGGTGAAACCTGTAGTTCTAATTCCAAATTCCACACATTTTCCAGTATTCTATGCCATATATTTAATCTATTTTAAAAATAAAGATATTGAGGAGATCATGTGCTAAGAATGACAAATAATGCATATGTTGCTGGACTTAACAATTCAGTTCTAAAAACAATTGACTGGATGATTGAAAGTTATATGGGATAAGTCAGAGAAGTATATATTTAGATAAATGATGATGATGATAATTATAGTATTTCACACAATTCCTTTCCTGATTAGGGAAGGAAAGTTTTCAAGAACTTACTTTTAAAAGTAAAGCCATGTTTTAGTTTTATTCATTGAATTTCTGTAAAAAATTTGATTTTCTGAAACATTCAGATTATCATATACAAAGCAGAATACAAAGAAGATTCTATATGAAGTTGCATATTTCTATTGTATAACACTTTTAAAGTATATAAAATTTCAACCTGCTATTTTCAAAATTCCCTTGTTTGTGTTTGCTTCTTGTAGGTGTACATGTATAACATGTATACATATAGATATCAAAGTGTATGCAGAATAAAATGAAGTTATTTAAGGAAGAAGGTGCTAACAGCTGGGGGGAAGAAGGAAAAGTATATCAGGAAAGTCTTCAGACAAAAAGTGTTATTTTAGGAGAATTCTGAAGAAAACTAGAGGTTTTAAGATTTGGAAATTAAGAGTCAGTACCTTACAGGAATGTAAAATTTTAAGGCATAAAGATGGGATCTAGACTCATTTGGGGAGATTGACAAGGCCAGTTTGACCAATGAATTTATCATTATAAGGCTGGAGCCAGATTATGAGAGAAAGAAAAAGTATATTCTGCCATTCATTTATTAAACATTTCTTGTTTAAGGTACTAGGTACTGTGCCTTAGAATAAAATAATCCATATCCTCTTCATTCCTCATTTTATAGGGAAACAGAATGTACATTATGTGCTATATACATATATGTATGTGTGTATGTATATATAATAAACATAAATATTTTTATTTAAGGGGAAGGTACTAACAGCAGGGTGGAGGAGGGACAAAATGGTATTAGGAAAGTCCATGTGGGATATAATGTTTGAGCTGAACTCTTAAGAAAACTGGAAAATCTAAGAGTTCGCAGGTAGGAATGAATGTACTCTAGCCATGGAAGAATAGCCTGTGTTAAAAAGATGGAAAAAAGGACTTTCATTTGTGAAAATCAACAAGAAGGTTAGTTTGTCTGGACCAATGAGTCTATCATAATAAGATTGGACAGGTAGGTTGTGAAGAAAAGAAAAGAGCATACTGTACCTTTAATGGTTCATCCACAGCTCAAAATAAAGTCTGAACTATTTGTTGTTCGTTGTTGTTATATTCGGTTCCAAGGTTCATAATTTGAAAATTGACTTTGGGGACTTTTTGCTTGGTCTATTAAAATGATTCATGTTGCATTCAACATAAATTGTGCATACACAGAGGAGGGTGAGAAGCCGTACTCACAGCCTAATAACTAAAGTGAATTTTGTATAAGCCGCAGTCTGTGGCAGCGATGCAGTATCATTTGTCTTAATTTTTCTCCTGCATTACATTAGGCGGGTGCATTTACATTCCCAGGTATGGCTAACCACTTTAAAACTTTCTTTTTACAGCCTGAGTAAAGGGCCGATCAAATCTGCATGTTTATGTGATGCAACATCAAGTAATGCCATTTTACTGTCTCAAGGATAGGCGGATTTACTTTCCATTTACCTGACTTCACAAAGGGAACTCAGGCTGATATGCAAAGCACATGAAATATTTACCATCACTGAATCATGGAAAACTCCTGCGAAAAAGGAGATAACATGCCATTTGGTTTCACTTTTATAAAAAAGGAAACTGAAATAGTAGCATTTCTTGGTTGTTTAGTCATTTAAAATTCTAACATAGTGTATTTATGAGGAAAGAGTTTAGGAAATCTTAAAGTGATATATAACTGAGCTATGATCTTACACTAAACTAAAATCTCAAAAACCTGAGAACTTTACACACATTGACAAGCATATTAGAAGATTAAACATACATCTTAATAGATAAGCATGTACAAAGCATCATTAGGAAATATATGACTGGGGATGCAAGGGATGAATTTTATATAGATGCCTATGGATGCATGAACTCATCAAAATGACTTCATTCCTTGCAGTGGTCCTTGTTTCTTCTAATTCTGGGCACTTACCTGAAAATTTTCCCTTGATGAATTCTTAACTACAGTGTGAAGGTTCATCATATCACTGTTGTAGAGCTAGAAGAAGTCATCTGATCAAAACCCTTCATTTTGAAGACGAGATCAGAGAGGGGTGGGATCAGGAGTATGTTAAACAACTTCACTGGATTCCCTAGAGGAACACACAAAGTCTTCATTTCTCATCTCCTTTTTTCACCAAAGTACTACTCCATTTACTTTTTCAATCATTTATATCTTCCTTGATGATGTTTGTACCATTTCTGAAATGGAGTCATCATCAGTAACATGCTCCAGCCTAATTGTTCATTGCTCTTTGGGTTGTAGGTCATTTTTTTTTTTTGATGAAAAACAGGTTGCTTGACAATAATGTTAGTGCCACAAGATCTCACTCTGAAACAATCTATTTCAGCTGTTTATCATATTATGCAGAAGCAAATGGCTGAATACTATCATGTTTTGGTTTCCATGCTATTGAGCAACCAATGAATAATTCTTGGTGGGTATGCCTATAAATGGAATATATCTAATTCCTATCCAAACCTTCCCAAACCCCCTAAATATTACCAGAATAATCTTCTAATGTATAAGATTCTGTCATACCTCTGCTTATAAATCTTCAGTTGTCCTTCAATGGTTGCCAAGTAATTTTCAAACTACTTTGACTGGCACTTAGGGATCTCTTATTTCTGGTGCCATCTTTATATAGTCTTCTTATTCTTTTCAGGCAAAATGCTTTTAAGTCGAACAGAATTATCCTCTGCCCTCTTAGAAGCCCCCTTTTTTCTCTATGTCTTTGAATTCCTATCTTTCCCTAAAATTTAACTTAAGCTACTTCCTATGAGGCTTTTCCTATTCACTGAAGTTATATGTGCTTCTCCTTTGAAAATACATCTTGTACTTACTTTACATATATATGCTGTGTCTAATTATAGATGTACATACTGTTTTCCTTAGTAGAATGCATAGGCTGACAGGATAATTTCAGAAAAGCCTGGAGAGACTTAAATGAACTAATGCAAAGTGAAGTGAGTAAAACTAAGAGAACACTACATAGCAACAAGATTTTACTATGATCAACTCTGATGGACTTGGCTCTTTTCAACAGTAAGGTGATTAAGGACAGTTGCAATAGATTTGTGATGGAGAGAGCCATCTGCATCCAGGAAGAGGGCTATGGAAAATGAATGTGGATCACAGTATAGGATTTTCACCTTTTTGTTGCTGCTTACTTTTTTTTTTCTTTCTCATTTTTTTCCTTTTTGATCTGATTTTTTTTTTTGTGCAGCATGATAAATGTGGAAATATATATAGAAGAATTCCATATGTTTAACATATATTGGATTGCTTGCTTTTTCAGGGGAGAGAGTAGAAGGGAGAGAGTGAGAAAAATTTGAAATACAAGGTTTTGCAAGGGTGAATATTAAAAACTATCTTTGTATATATTTTGAAAAAAGTTATTAAAAATGAAAAAGAATGTAAAGGCTTAGAATTTTTATTTTCATCTTTGTATGCCCTATTCCTGTAACATAGCTGATTATTATATACTTGCTGATATTGTTAGGCTGTGAATATGCTATTTATCCCCTTAGTTTTATACCTTATATTATGCTCTTTTCTGTAACCTGAAGTATTATTTCTCTCTCTTTGCCTGTTGCATGCTACCCATTCTTGACAGCTCAAATCAAACATCATTTTTCTTAATGTTTTCCCTTATTCCCAAAGATAATAATCATGTTTCTTTTTAGACCTCATGTAATATACTTTGTATTAGTCTTTTATACTTAACATGTTTATAGTATATTTTAATTATTTGTTTCTTTTCCCTTTACTAGCCTGGAAGTTTCATGAGGACAAAGACTTTTTTTTTTTCCCCTTTTCTTTTTGCTTCTTCCCTATCCTCTAGCACACTGTTCCATATAGTAAGGATTTGTTATTCATTTATAGAATTTAACTTAACTGAATCTTTTCAGGCAGATTATCACATTAAAAAGAATGAATTTCACATTTTCCCCTCTCTCTTACATCCACTTAAAAAAAGTTGAATGATATTGACTCATCACTTGAGCCTGATTATCAATCACAGAAATCATTTTAAATTAGCAAGCTTTCTCACAAAAATGCAGATATTTTTTCTCACAAAAATTACATTTTTAAAAATACAGTACTCATCACTTGAAATATGTATAGTAAATTATTTTGAAACTCCTAGAATGCTTAAGAAAAGCGATCTGAATTGAAACTAAAATAAATATTTTTCAGAAGAAAACTTTAATATTAAGTAAAATAATTTGTTTCTATTTTGATATTGGAATTCAAAGAAGATGGAGAACTGCTAGCATCATCTCAATAGGCAGTAGCTAATTAGCTCCCTCATGGAAAAAGAATGCAAAAAATGGGCTTTTATAATGTGCTGCTTTTTTCTGCTTATTGTATATTTAATATATTTTACTTACCAACTATTTATTTTTTTAACACATTAAATTAGCTTGATGGTCATACACTGCTTTGTAGTATAGTTTGAAATATAGTTTTGTAAATTCCTTTTCCCCCCATTTTATTCATTATTTAATTTTACATTCTTGACCTTTCGTTTCTCCAGATGAATTTATGAATTCTTTATCCAGCTCTAAAAAGTAATTGTTTACTAAATTTGCTGAATAAGTAAATTAATTTAAGTACTATTGTCAGTATTTAAATTTGTATGATTTACTCATAAGCAATCTATTTTTGTCTTTTTTACTGTAAATAATATTCTGTCATTAAGCTTATTATTCCCAGGTATATCTTGGTAGATTCTCAAAAGTTTTATATGTATTTTAATTATTTTATTGAATTTCTCCTCCTTTCTCTTTTTGTTTGCTTTTATTGATATCATACAGAAATGCTATTATATGGATTTTTTTTTATTCTGCAACTTTGCTAAATTTACTAATATTTTCCACTTGAGCCTTTAGAAAAGAACGTCATAGACAAAAATAATTATTTTATTTCTTCTTTGCCTTTCTTATTAATTTCTCTGTCTTGTCTGATTACTATAGTTACTAGTGATAATGACTATACTTGCTTTAAGCCTGATCATTTTTGAAAGGAGTTTAACTTCTACTATTTACAATTTTTCCCCTTGGAAAAACCAATAAATAGACAATATCAGTGGCATTTCTACATACTATCAATGAATCCTAACAGGAAGAAATGAAAGAGAAATTCTATGTAAAATAATATATATATATATATAAATTTTTTGAAGATCTGCCAAGATTTACCCAGGGATGTTATTATTCAGATCATAGAGTACTATTAACAGATAATTATTATTTGCTGAATTAAGGGGGGAAAGGGGATAGCTAGGTGGCGCAGTGGATAGAGCACCAGCCCTGAAGTCAGGAGGACCTGAGTTCAAATCTGTTCTCAGACACTTAACACCTCTTAGCTGTATGATCCTGGGCAAGTCACTTAACCCCAATTGCCTCAGCAAAAAAAAAAAGAATTAAGGGGGGAAAAATCAATTCAACCTTGTGATTTCTAGTATTTTTTTTTAAATACATACAGGTTTTAAATTTTGTCAAAAGTTTTCTTAGTATTTATTGATAGACCAATGTGATCTTATTACTTATTTTTATTGATATATTTTATTATGATTGTAGCCTTGTTTTGAACCAAGTTTTATTATATTTGTGAAGTTAATTTAGAATAATGGTAGGTCTTTTTCTTTTTCTTTCTTTCTTTTTTTTTTTTTTTTTGCTGAGGCAATTGGGGTTAAGTGACTTGCCGAGGGTCACACAGCTAGGAGGTGTCTAACATAAGATTTGAACTCAGGTCCTCCTGACTTCAGGGTGAGTGCTCTAGTCATAGTGCCACCTAGCTGCCCCAATGGTAAGTCTTTTTATTCATCCTTATTAAGTTTTATCTTATTTAAACCAGACCAACATTGTGTCTTGCCAGAATATTTATTGAATCCTGTTTGTGATTTAGCTTTCCTTTAGGTTTTGAAGGGAAATTATCTGGGCAATGGGAATAGGAACTTCTAGATTTAAAATCAAAATGAAATTAATAAATACAAAAAATGAGGGTAGGGCTTTTAGTGCCTAATAAATTATTTTGCACTTCTGCTAGATTTAAATTCAAAATCAAATTAATAAGTACAAAAAATTAGGGTAGGGCTTTTAGTGCCTAATAAATTATTTTGCATTTCTACAAATTTGATGTTAAACCTAAATTTGTTGAAATGAATTTAAAGTCTCTCTCTGTATGTGTTTGTGTCTGTGTAGAGACATAATATTTAAAATGGACCCTATACTGATTTTTTTTTTAAATCTGAATCTTTGACTTCAATGTAGAGAATTCTCAGAACAGAACCTCCCTCTACCAGGGCAAATCAGTATCTTGTTTGCAATTAGTAGTCTTGGTCAGTAAGCATTTATTAAGCTCCTCTTATATGCCAAGCACTAGGGTAATTACAGTGGGTACAAAGAAAGGTGAAACACAATCTCTGCCCTCCAATAATTTGCCAACTAATGGGAGAGACAAGACAGAAACAACTACATAACAACAACACATATCTAGAATGAAAAGGGAATAGTTAACAAAGGTAAGCCAGTAGAACTGAGGGGTTTCTAAAGGCTTCCACTAGATGGTGTGGTTTTAACTGTGATTTGAAGGATGCCATAGAAGCCAGAAATTAGAGATGAGGAGAAAGTACTTTGCAGGCATGAAAGACAGCTGTGAAAATATGACAGATAGTCTTAGTGGAGGAGCAGCAAAGAGACCAATGTAATTGACTGGAATAGTATGTTGGGGAAGAGAGGTTTAGAATATGTAAGAAACCTGAAAATGTAATTGGGTGCTATGTTAAGAAGAAAATTGACTGTTAAATAGGGGATATTGTATTTGATCCTGAAGGCAATAGAGATCTATTATAGTTTATTGAATTGTGGGTGAAGTGGGGTGACATGATCAGATGCACTTTTAAGATAATCATTTTATCAGATAAATGGAGGATAGATTGCACTGGAAAAAGGTTTGTGGTAGGAGATCAATCTATTACAGTAGTCCAAATGTGAGAAAATGGGGTTCTACATTGGGGTGTCATAGAAGAGAAGGAAGAATGTTTAAGAGATGTTGTAGAGGTGGAAATCAGTTGAACTTGGCAATAGATTGAATACATGATGTGAGCGAAAGTGATGTGTAATGGATGATGCCTACATTGTGAGTCCAAGGAACTAGGAGAATAGTGGCACCCTGGACAGCAATAGGTGAGGTTTTGGGGAAAATATAATGAATTTAGTTTTAAAAATGATTAGTTTTAACATGTTTTTTTTTTCATTTTATTAAAGCTTTTTATTTGTAAAACATATGTATGGGTGATTTTTCAGTATTGACCCTTGCAAAGCTTTCTGTTACAAATTTTTCCCCCCTAATCCCCCTACAATTAACTTGTAGATGGCAGGAAGTCTACTACAAGTTAATTATGTTAAAATACTTGACAAGTCAAATATATGTATACAGATTTTTACAGTTATAAGAAAAAAAATCTGAGAAGGGAAACACAATGCAAGCAAACATCAATAGAGAGCATGAAAATGTTATGTTGTGGTCCACATTTCGCATCCCTCTCTCCGGGTGTATATGGCTTTCTTCATCACTGAACAACTGGAACTGGTTTGAAACATCTCATTGTTGAAGAGAGAGTCACATCCATCAGAATTGATCATCCTTTGGTCTTCTTGTTGCCATGTATAATAATGTCCTGGTTCTGCTCACTTCATTCAGCATCAGTTCATGCAAGTCTCTCCAGACCTCTCTGAAATCCAGCAGGATGATTTTAGAGAGGCCTGGAGAGACTTACATGAACTGATGCTAAGTGAAATGAGCAGAATCAGGAGATCATTGTACATGGGTACGACAACACTATATGATGATCGATTCTGATGGACATGGCTCTCTTCAACAATGAGATGTTTCAAACCAGTTCCAGTTGTTCAATGATGAAGAAAGCCATATACACCCAGGAAGAGGCCTGTGAGATATGAGTTTGGACCACAACATAGCATTTTCCCTCTCTCTATTGATGTTTGCTTGCATTATGTTTTCCTTCTCAGGTTTTGTTTGTTTGTTTGTTTGTTTTTCTTGTACATCTGATTTCTCTTGTACAGCAAGATAATTGTATAGGTATGTATAGGTATGTATATATATATATATTCAATTTGTCAAGTATTTTATCATAATTTACATGTATTAGGCTTCCTGCCATCTAGAGGTGGGGGTGGGGGGAAAGAGGGAAAAATTTGTAACAGAAATCTTTTCAAGGGTCAATGTTGAAAAATTACCCATGCATATGTTTTGCAGATTAAAAGCTTAAAAAAAAAAAAGAAACAAGTTTTTACGAGGTACTTAGAAAACCATATATTAACTTTGTGTTGTAGTGCATTTTGGATTTATTTTGTTAAATATTTCACAATTACATTTTAATTTAATTCAGGGCACTAGAGGGCCCCATGTTTGAAAATATTGGTTTAGAGGTCTGAGCAGTCAAGTGATTTATTTCTGTTCACATTCCTGAATGTATGTCAGAGGCAAGATTGGAATCGTTCCTTGTATCAAAGCTAGCTTTCTATCATGCCATGCTTTGTCTGTATACTTGTAGGGTATGGAATTAGGGTAATGGAATTATTTACAGCTTTACAGATTTACAGTAGAAATCATCTGTTCCAGTCCATTTTTTTTTTTAAAGATGAGGAAGCTAAGATTCAATGAATTTCTCAAAGTCATAGAATTACTAAATAACAGCTTCAGTATTCAAACTCAACCCTTCTCTCTCCAGATAGAAATTCTCTTATCATTGTATCAAGGGTGGTTAGTTTGGAATAGAATTTTGTACATAGCAGGCACTTATTAAGTGTTTTTTGAGTAGAACTCCTAGTTCACATCTATATTTCATTTTAAAAATGCTTTATATAATTATCTTATTTGTAATAAACAACTTTGCAAGGTAGGTGATAGAGATATAAAATGGAAAGATTGCTACCATATTGTTAAGGAAGAATCTAGGACATGGAAGGTTTCATTCTATAGATCTCTTGATGGAGGTCACCTTTTATGGCCCTCCTCCCAATTTCCAATTGGGAATTCTCTTTTTGATGCCATAAGTAAAAACCAGGAAGAACTACTGGGTTATTGTTTTCACAATAGAGAGTATTATTAGGATTCAGGTATTATTACATTTGAACAGTAGAACAAAGATTTCTTGGAAAAGTTTTTGTAGTTATGATCTAATCATCTTAAAAGATTTTGAGAAATAGACATAACTATTTAGTTCCTACATTTATTTACTTTCATGTTATTATTTTTGTAAATTACATAGCCAGTGGTTACTTTTTTATAATAAATATTCTCTTACTGAATATCCTTTTGATATGGATTAAACAAATTAAAACACTGTTTAAGTCATTCAGAATTATAATATATATATGTTATTATATATTATATATATATAAATATATAAACTAAATAGAAATAGGTAGTGTAGATGTTAAATTTATACAGAGTATGGAAAAATCTATATTTTAATCTTTTTTGGGGGAAATAAATTATCTTATTTACTACATGAATGATTTCCTCAATTTAATGCCAATCTTGGGAGCCAACTTCAACCTGTCTGAATCACACAAGCATCGCAAGAAAAGACTACATTGTCTGTATTATGGAGAAGTGCTTAAAATAAAACTGTAAGATTACTTTCCCATCTCCTGAAAAGAAAAACAACATGCACATCACTCCAGCTTACAAAATTCTCATTTTATTTTTTTTCTGTTTCCAGGAGGAACTTTATGAATTACATCAAAATATGTAAATTATAATTCTTTTTAAATGAAATGTGGAGAATTATCAACATTTAGCTTTGCAAAAGATGTTGCCTAAAATTAAATGACATCTACAATTCTGCCTTCTTGAAATTAAATTGGCCATTTCATCTTTAGCAATTAAAAATATATTTACTAAATCTTATATGTGACATGGTATTTATACTTAAATGAAGCTGTAATCATATCAGCATGAATATAGTTCTAATAGTACAGATTACAGTATCTCATGCCTTTATCTTTTGTGACTGTTTTTCATGCCCTCTCATAAATTCCCCCAGGACATTTACCCAATATAGAAAGGTAGTCTTCTACCAGATCTTTTGAAATCACAAGGTACAGTGGAGCATATGGCCTGCACTTCTGTTATCTTTTATTCTCACAACATGACCAACCCACTTAATTTTTCTAGACATATGTGCAATTTATTGTATATATGTATATATATGTACATATATATGTATATATATGCCTGTTTATTTTTATCTATCATTGTATATGTATGTGTGATATATCTTTGTTTATACATATATATTACATAGAGATCTTACTGGGTGATTGAACAGGCTTTCCCCAACAAACACCTAGACAATTCCACTACTTCTAGGATTTCACTAGAATTAATTGTTATCAAAGTCCTTTATTTCTAATATATGATGGTGCTAACACTTGAGAATTAATTCTATTACCTCTAAATATTGTCTTTATTTTGTGGTAGTCATATGTGATAATTATGGAGACAGGAAGTTGATAATAAATAATGATAAGAAAGATGATAAGAAACCACATTTAAATGGCTTCAATATATAAGCAACTTCTCTGGGGATGACCCTGGCCTAAGCTGAGTACTAGTCCCCATTCCTTCAGGCCTAATGGAGTACCACTCACACTGGTATCCTGCCCCAGTTCCTTCTGTTCGTCTATTTTATGTCTGAATACTGTTGTACTGCTGTAGTAACTGAGTATTGATATAATTTCCCTTTTGATTTCTCTCTGCTATAGGTTAGAGGTGAGGGGCAAAATCATGTTCAATTGTAAAAGTAGATGTCTACAACCTCATTGGGGGGAGTGGTTAGGATGAATGTATTAGGGATATTCTGCTATTAGTTCATTGAGTTCTATCCTTATTAGGGTTTTTAGATTCTTAGACTATGTAACCAGCTTAAATTGATCCATCTCTTGGCATACTTTCTATTTTGTAAAAAATTGAGTTGCCTTGAAGATTAAAGAAAGTGTTTAGTTCCTATCTTGTTATGTAAATGACAAGACCCTTAATCTTCACATTTCTCATTTTATTTGCAACTAGTAAAAAAAAAAATGAATTTCTTATTTAGCAAATGTGTGATTTTGAACTTCCAGCCAGTTCATATATATAAAATCTAATTGATTCCACATACCTTGAGTAATTTAGATTTCTTTCTTGTTTGAGCTGTTGTTCTTTCCAATCTTTTCATATGCATTCAAGTAAATAGAAGTGACACAAACTTTATAGTTACCTTGTTTTAAATTTTAAAGATATAACAGCTCCCAAATTTTCTTTTAAAGAGATCACAGTTCTAAATACTTGCCAACCAGTTTGTAGCCAGAAGGAGGATTGGAACTTGTGGTTTTCATTCTCTTGACCTCAGTCTGTTAGGATGTGTAAAAACATGTAGAAGATGAATGTAGATAATGGTGTTATTGATTTCTGCTCTAAGTGGAATGCCACTTCTCTGCACTATACTCTTTACTTCCCCCCTTCTTCTCCAGTAGTCTCAACAATCAGCACCTATTTCTTTGTAACTGGATTGTATTAGCAGTCTTTAATATGTCCCTTTTAATGCATAGTCATTTCTTCTTTTAAGGTTTTTCTTGCCTTAGGGAAGGAAGCAAAGGGCAACTTGGCCTAAGGTGACCCTCCATAGGAGCTTATTCTGGCCCTCTTATTATCTTTCCCTACAATCAAGATAAAATTTTTCTCTTTTCTCATCCTGAGATATCCCAGGCCAGAAAATACAGGACAGCCAAAAATAATTTAGATTTTGAAAGTGTTTATTAGCTGGCCAGCGACTGACTTCCCTAGACAGGCTAGTAGAGTTCAGCCCCGAGGCTTAGTAGGGGTACACCTTTAAACACATTTGCTGCTCCCTCCGTTACATTTGACATTGACATCTCGCTTACAATGGGGAGATAACATGATGTGGGGAATACAATGGAAAACTTCTATATGCATTGACTGTTGACCTGACTTAGATAGGCAAACATTTTTCAGGTGCTCAAAGGACTCCTGACTCACAAAAGATTTCCGGAGAGATTCCAAGGCCCTATGGCCCAGGTATGGGCCCCAGTCTTCTGTCCATTTCACTCTGAAGATATCATCCTCTCCAAGACTACTAAGAATTAGAACATTCTTCAAGTAGAACATCTTGCGACTTTTCTAAACCTCAAGAGTTCTGATCATAGTTACACTCTGAAGAGTAGTACTTACTACATGTACACTTTTTTTTTCTATTGATTTATTCCTTTGGACATAATCCCTGTAATTGAATCTTTGGATAAAATCCATTAAAAAATTAATAATTTTTTCTTGTATAATTTTAAAACTTTAAGTTTTCTAGACTAGTTGAACCAATCTATAGTTGTACAATCAGTGAATTAACTTGCTGGATTCCTCACAATTCATGCACAATATCTTTTTATTTTTTGCCCTTGCTGTTAGCTTAACAAGTTTGAGATGATACTTTATGGTTGTTTTAATTTATTTGTTAGTTATTAGTGATTTTGTACATTGTTTTCAGATGGCTGTTTATATTTCTTTTACTTTTTAAACTTAGTTTATATATCTAGCTCAATTGTTTATCAGATAATGCCTTTAAAAAAAACAGATTTGTTTCATTTTAATTCATGTTTTACTTGGATTTCACTTTATTATAACCAAATAAATAGCTGCCCCTTCAGAATTGTTCCAGAAATAAATTTAACAGTTTTAAAATAAATTAAACTTATTAATTGTAACAATCACAATTGACTTCTTATGTAACTTCATATTCTTATAGTTTGATGTGTCTTAACAGAGAGTTTCAGTGATAGTCGTGTAGAATCAATATTTACTAGAATCTTCTTTCTTTTACTGTTGTCTTCATTATGCTATTTTGGTAATTATGTATATAGTCATTAATTCACTCAGTTCTTTCACATTTATATTCAGTTTTTAAATAGTTATTGTTCCTGATGTTTTTATATAGATTTTGAATATTTATTAAATGTTTCTTGTGCATAGATTTTTTCCCCAATCAGTAATCTTTTTTTTAAAACATTGATTTTATTCATGTAAAAGCTTTAAAATTATGTATAGTTGAAAGTTTTCTATTTTCTTTGATAAATATTATCCCACCAAATTCTAATCTTATGCCTTATTGTATAAGACCAGCATATTCTTAATTTATTTTGGTGGTATCCTTTTTTGGATATAGATATTTTATTCACTTGGAATTTGTTGCAGTAAATAATATGCTGACAGAAACCTATTTTTTGCCAGTATGCTTCTCATTTATCCCCTAATTTTGTCAGACATTGAGTCTTTTCATAGTAGTTTCTGTTTATAGGTTCATCTAATGTTAGCTATGCCACTATGTGCATTCTTTGCTATGCCTGCTTATTTAGTTAGTTGTATTGATCTACTTTTTACATTTTCCCCCATCTACTGCAATAACAGATAGATTGATTATTACTACTCTTTAACATAACTTTAGATCCTGTTATCAAATATTCTCTGAGGTTCTGTTATTCTTTTGTTCTATTTTATATATTTGATAAATCAGTTAGTGTAATATTCAGTTGAATACTTTTTTTGATTGAGATGCAATTTTTTTCCAGTGAGTCAAAAAGCATTCACTTATTTATTTAATAGTAGCTTTTTATTTTCAAAATATATGCAAAGTTAATTTTCAACATTCCCCTTTGCAAAATCTTGTGTTTCAAGTTTTCTCCCTCCCTTCCTCCACCCTCTACTTAGACAGTAAGTAATTTAATATATGTTAACAATGTACAATTTTTCTATACCTATTTCCATATTTATCATGCTGTACAAGAAAAAAAATCAGATCAAAAAGAATACAAAAAATGAAAAACAAAAAGTAAGCAAACAACAAAAAAGGGTGAAAATTCTTAATTGTACTCCACATTCAGTCCCCATGGTCCTCTTTCTGGATGCAGATGGCTTTCTTCATCACAAGTCTATTGGAATTGACCTGAATCATCTCATTGTTGAAAAGAATGATGTCCATCAAAATTGATCATCATATAATCTTGTTATTGCTGTGCACTATATACCCTTGATTCTACTCTTTTTACTTAGCATAAGTTCATGTAAGTCTTTTCAGGCCTTTCTGAAATCATCCTGCTGATCATTTCTTATAGAATAATAATATTCCATAACATTCATATACCATAATTCATTCAGTCATTCTCCAACTGATGGACATCCCCTTAGTTTCCAGTTCTTTGCCACTACAAAGAAGGCTGCTACGAACATTTTTGTACATTTAGTTCCTTTTTTCCTTTTTCATGGTCTCTTTGGAATACAAGCTCAGTAGAAATACTGCTACATCTAAGGGTATGCACAGTTTGATAGCCCTTTCATCATAATTCCAAGTTTCTGAGATACATTTTTGACTCAATTCAATAATTTTTATTTTATTGGTATAATCCATACTTAAACATTGAATGTTCTTCCAAATTGTATACTTTATTTATGGAACAATTGATTATAGTTGTAGTACTGTAAGTTCTTTTTGTGTCTTAATAGGTTAATTCCAAATATATTTGATGAATATGGTTGCATTTTCACATTAAATATCTATTTCTTCATTTAAGTTTTTATTAGTAATATAAAGAAAAACTAATCATTTTTGCAGATTTATTTTGCATCTTACCAACACTTACCAACTATAATTATTAATGGCCCCAATTATTATTTATTTTTCAGTTTCTATAGGCTTTCCTTATTAAATCACCATATAATTTGATAGCATATGCTATTTTGGTGTTTATTTTCACAGTGTTTTATGACATTTATCTCTGGTACTTCAAACACTTCCCTGAATCTCATTGTAATTCACCCATTCTCTGAGGAATTTTTTAAAATTGAACTTTGCCCCTTAAACTAGATTGTATTTCTATGAGGAAAAGATTCCTTTGTTACTCTTTTAATGTCTAAGCATTATGTCTACACTTTTCTCTTAGCAGCTATTAAAGCCTATTTGTTTCTTAAGTTTCTTTTGTCTGTTATTTTTGCATTTAAAATATCCTTTTCTCAAAGTGAATGACTGGAAATTGTATATTCTCTTACATTCCATTTTTTTTCTTATAGCATTATAGTTAGCTTTCCAGCTTGATTTATGTTAAACTGTTATACATGAATACATATAAGCCATTTAAAGAATGGATGTACGCAATCCATTCTTTCCATCTATTTCTTATTGATAGTGATAGTCCAGACCTATCAGATTTAATTGGAGTTGTCTGCTACATAAATTGCTTCACTCCGAGGTGGACTCTATCAATTTGTTTCTTCTTTCCCATTTATAGTATTTTTCTTTATTTTGAAATAGCTGAAGCAGGACAACTACATTTCTTGATGAATAACACCTTGGATTCCTTTCTGTTCATATCCTGTTTATATTACCAAGTTGTATTTCTCTCTGATTTCAATTCTTTAGAAAATTTTCTGTTATATTTTACCCAAAATGTAGTATGCAGGTATTTTACTAAATGGTAAATGATTTTTAAGATTCTTTCTTCAAACACTATTTTTTATTTGTAAATTAATTTTGATTTTTTTTCCCTTTGATTTTGATGCCTTTTGATTTTGATATAACAATTCTCATGCCAGTGAATTTGGGAATCCTACATTTTCCATTATTTTCCAGTCTATACACTGTGGACCTTTTTAATCTGTTGTCAGCACTTTCTAATTTTAAGTTTTTCCTTGAAAAGTAAAAATTTATGGCATTTCTTAAAAGCATTTCAACCAGGTAAAGTTCTTTAGCAATTCAGTTCTTTTTTTTTCTATAATTATAATGTCAATTTTCTGTCAGTTCCAATTCTTTAGTAATAATTTTGTTAAAATTCTCTTATTCAATTGTGTTAGGATTATTCTCATTGAATTGGATACTTTTCTTTGTGGTGTATATTCTGCTGTTTCTTCTCCCCCTTTTGGAAGTTTGTGACTTTTCCTTCATTTACTTATTGTTGTAGAAGTGATTTTTCATAGTTCTTTCTGTTTTTGAAATTAAGAGGAAAAACTGGACTTACATACAACTTTTCTTTCAATCATCTTGGCTGGGGGAAGAACACAATTCACTAATCTGCTCTTTTCAATTTATGCAGCATTTGATCAAGTAACACAAAGATTACATTATTTTAAGGTACCTTTTTTTTTCTGTCTTATCTTATGCTAGGATTTTGGAAAAATACAGGATTATATATGACCTTAATTTTCACCAAATAATTTGTTTCAATAATGATTTGTAGCTTAATTAAGTTTACTCTGTTGACCTACTTTTCCTTCCTAGTTCCTTTCCTTCTCAGGCTATTCAGAGCTTTGGGGCATAAAACATCTTTTTATTCTACTCCTACTTTAACTATCAATAGACTCCTGAACAAAATGTTGAGTTGTTCTTCTGGAATGACTTAGATAAATATATATTTCTCACTAGATATTTTCTGTCATACCACTCTGTAAAAGATCCCAGTGCAATGTCACATTTTAAAATACATTTGGATAGGTATTAAGTGACAGGGAGTATAAAACAACAGAATGATCACTGGACATCAGATAAGAAAAAACGGATTTTAGTTCTGCCTGATTTACTTACTAGATCCCTGACCAAGAGGAAATAATACTTTTCTCCCTCTTTTATTTTTAAAATGGAAATAAAAATTTTTGTCTTAATTATAAAAAAAATTGTTTTTTGTTGAGAATTGAATAGCATATTAGATGTAGAAACATTTGACAAAGAAGAAAATGATATATAATATAAATTAGCATACGTAAGCATACCATGAGTAATTTTAAGTAATTATTAAATTAAAACACCTTATTCCTTATTTTCAATGTGCTTATAGTGTATTAGGGAATTGTACATTGTACAGAAAGAAATAGAATGCAATGATTCCTGAGAGGAGTATCAAATATGGTGAAATCAGATGAGGAACAAAAAAGGACAAAAATATTTCTTTTGAGGGGTGGGTAGAGACTTTATGGAAAAGCATTCTTTGAACTAGGATTTACAAGATAGGTAAAACATCAACATGTAAAGCAGAGGTTGGAGTGGAAACTGTTATTGTAGGCTTATTTTTTTTTAGGTGCTTAATAAGTGTTTATTGATTGATTATTTTTTTTTATTAAAGCTTTTTATTTGTATAACATATGTATGGGTAGTTCCCCAACATTGATCTTTACAAAGCTTTCCATTACAAATTTTACCCCCAGCCCCCTTCCCTCCCCTAGATGGCAGGAAGTCCACTACATGTTAATAATGTTGAAATGCTTGAGAAGTTATTCAAGAAAAATCCTATCTACAAGGAAAAAAAAAAAAAGAATCAGAGAAAGGCAACACAATGCAAGCAAATGTCAATAGAGATCATGAAAATGTTACGTTG